>VKHI01000001.1:0-98328 GCA_015145745.1 Poterioochromonas sp. DS
AAGCTTATACTAAAATTCACCTTAATAACAACAAACAATAAGTCTCAAAGCCCTATTGACCCAGCTGATCTAACACTTATGTATCCTCTAATGACCAATAAGGTTCTTCAGTATCATCTAAGAAATTAATATTATTACTAGTACGTTCTTTTAACCTTTCATCTTCTTCATCTGAATATTTGAAATCTGCTCAAGTCGGTTTTTGTTGATGTAGCGTATATTAACAAAATGCAAAAAAGAAAATCATAGAAAAAATTGTAAATAAAAATGGATTTTGTCAACAAAGTCGAGCAACTCTTCCCCGATAAATCTCAAATATTTCAACGTTTAGGTGCGTTGTACGAAAACAAGTAAGAAATCTTGTTTCTCTTACTCCTCTGATTTCGCAAAGGCTTTGGCATCAATTATCGGTAGAGCTCGTGAATCTCCTTAAAGACTCCAGCTTTGAAATTGGAGACAACTTTTTAAGTGTAAGTTTCGTTACTGCTTCGGGTTTATTTTCATCTGTGCAATAGCTATATACCGATTTCATCGTCCAATTTGAGGAAAAACTAAATGGGATACAGCTCGCCGTTTTAATCTCTCTCATTGGTGGCAAGCTTAATAACGGAAGCGCTGAGTTGAATCTATATCAGCTTGTGCTAAATACGCAGCGTAAACAAGACGAGGAGACAAGATTGTCTGTGGAGTTATGTGTTGCGTATGTTTTACTGACATTATCAAGAGTAGAAGAGGCTGTTGCTATTCTGGATAAAGCGAAACAAATCTTGCAAAATGGAAGTATATCCAGTTCTCATGTCTACTCCCGTTACTACAAAGCTCTGTCTGAACTCTACCAGGTAAGTCCAAGACTTGTTGTCGCGCAGATACCTCAGCTTTTGTTTAGATTGAAGAAAAGCACACAGAATTCTATTCAGCTGCATTACTGTACCTCTCCTATTCTACCATTGATGATTTTTCAATCATGGAAAAGAGAAACTTAGCGAAAAGGGTCGCCCTTTCCAGCGTTCTAAGCGAAACAGTATTCGATTTTGCCGTATTTCTGCAATCGCCACTTCTTTCCTATTTGAATGAAGATCAGTTGTGGCTGAGCAATCTTGTTCATATTATGAATGAAGGAAACGTGCGAGGATTGAAGATTTTAGTTGCTGATAAATCTCTCGAAAACTTTCCCCTTGCTATATCGAAATGGCCTCAGATTCAAGCGAAGGTGGTGCACCTGGCAGTTCTCAATTTAATTCTTTCTTTGAACCCTCACGACCGAAATATTTCTTTCATTACCTTATCCGAAGCATGCCAAATATCTCTTGAAGAGGTAAATTTGGAATTTGTTTCAGAATTGTCTAAGAGTCAGGATATTCTTTAGGTTGAGTCAGTTGTAATGAAGCTGATGTCGAAAGGGCTTATGCGTGGAAGGATTGACGAAGTCTCCCAAGTCGTGAATGTTGATTGGATCCAACCTCGTGAACTGGATAAGGTTTCAGTTTCCTCTGTACATAATCAACTTTTACAGTGGAGTGAAAGGTAAGGAAGTAAAAATTGTCTTTGAAATGAATGACACTTTTCGACATAGTGTGAAAGGAGGATTACAAATAGTTGAGGAAAGTTCACCAGATATGTTTGTTTAACTAAAATCAAATGTAGATCCTATTCATTCAGGCTTTTACAGTTCTTTCTGCCTTTAGTGCTCGAAGTTTTTGGAGACGGTCTAAGTTCGAAACTGCAATCTGTTGACGCCGCTCCTCCGCCTCCGCCGCTGTCAAACCCTTCGCTGTTTGACTCATAACAATACAAGTTCCTCCGTTATCCTCAATTTGTTTCGAAACTCCAGATGTGAATGCATGAGCTCGGACTATTAGATTCTTTCGAATCAAGGGTACGGAGTCTCCAACCACTTTGTATGCTCTTGAGTTCTTGGGCTGTTTTCCTAATAAACCAGACTCTGTCAACTTCAACAAATCAATCGTTTCACCATCAGAAAACTGATTGAGTGAAGAAAGTTTAAGGAGAATATACTTCGGTGATCTATGGTAATTCTGGGTCCTCCCTGGATATTTTGGTAGTCTTCGATACAATGGGGTTTGCCCGCCTTCAAATCCAACACGGACACCTTTTCCCTCACCTTTACGAGACTTTTGACCTCTCATCCCTCGTCCACACGATTTACCTTGTCCAGCAGAAATACCTCGACCGACTCTCTGAAAACGTTTTCGGGATCCAGGAATCGGAAATAAATTGGTCAACGACGGAACAAAATCTATAAGAGGTTAGAAAGATGGGGTAAACAATACGATCTTACCATCAGAAATTACTAGAGTTTTGAACGCAGCTCGATTCTTCCAGTCGAATAGTTTCATACTCAAGCATTCGCGTTTCGAGGATGAATTTATCTGAAATCCTGCTGTAAGATCTAACCACACTGAACATCACATTCTGTCGTTTAATTAATTAAAAGCGATTACTCACATGTGCAAACCAAGAACAGGGCGAAAATAGCAATCATGATTTCAAAGTATGCTGAATGAAATTCAGGTAATTCAATAATTCAATGACGTTTTTTGCTTCTTTCGTCTATAACGCAAAATTACGAAATGATTGTCATGAAAATCCTATCTTCAAGGTGAATAAATGTCCTCTCAATTTCCTCCACCTCCAGTCTTTGGGGTTGTGGGGAATGATGAAAAGCTAGCAAGAAATGGTATCATCTCTCTTGTCGATATTTTTGATGATTTCCTGTTTTCCACCAATGAAAGAACTCATCATGACGGGAGTCTGCACAATGATTTAGCGAATTCAACCTTTTCGAAAGAAGAAGATGATGAGGACGAGGACGAATCAAATGATGGAAGTGATGAAGGGAGCAACAAGCCTAGAAAAAGGGCGCGGGGTGTGATGAAATCTATGACAGAAGAGCAGAAAATCGAAAGAAGGTTTCTTCGTTGTTGTTTTTATTTATGTTTACAGTGGATTATGTTGATTTCTTTTTCCGTAGGGAAAGAAACCGGGAACATGCTAAGCGATCGAGAGTCCGAAAGAAATTCTTGTTAGAGTCGCTTCAACACAGTGTGCGAGCTTTGGAAGAGGAGAACGATAAGCTTCGTTTAGCTATCAAAGAACATTTAAAAGGTGACGCTGACAACCTTCTGTCTGCATGTGGAAGTGGTGGACCGACTGTAATAGCGATAAATCCAAAAGACGCGACTAAAACGTTAGACGACCCAGACTACAGTTTAGTAAAAGCTCTTCAAACAGCGCAGCAGAATTTTGTGATCTCTGATCCTTCCATCCCTGATAACCCAATAGTGTATGCGAGTCAAGGATTTTTGAGTCTTACTGGCTATGGTCTTAGTGAAGTTCTTGGCCGAAACTGTCGATTTCTTCAGGGTCCTGACACCGACCCGAAGGCTGTGGATCGAATCAGAAAAGGGATCGAAAAGGGCGAAGATACTACAGTTGTTCTACTAAATTATCGAAAGGATGGAAGCACATTTTGGAATCAGTTTTTCATAGCTGCTTTACGCGATGGAGAAGGAAATATTGTGAATTATTTAGGAGTCCAGTGCAAAGTTAGCGAAGAATATGCCCATGCGTATTTACGAAATGATTCCGATGAGAAGCGATAAATTCCAAACTGGTTAAATTAGAATTACCGAGATGTCCGCGTAGGGCTCTGTCTGTGTGACGCTAATCATTCCTTTTGTCTTCAGCTGAAGAAGCTCGAAAAAATATCGGCTGGCTGCCTTTTTGTCCATTAAACGAGTTAATTCTGCAAAGCTCGCTCTCGGCTGGTGTATGTTTTTAGTGTAACATGTAAATTGAATGTACTTCAGCTAACCTTATCTTGAAGAACTTCATGTAAATGCAAAACGGAGTTTGCCTTGATAGGATCTCGTTCCACTGGGATCAAAGGAGAAGCGTCCTAATGAAAAAAGTATTTATACCATTTGAAGTGAAAGGAAGGATCCAGAAAACCTCTACGCACAAGCTTAAGTTAAATCAGTTGCTGAATGATAGAGTGCCTTACCAAAGCGATATGATACTTCTTCTCTTCTATCAAGCAAGAGTTAAATTAAAGCAACGAAAAATGGTTTATATCAACGAATATCTTACAGTAACGGAGTAATGGAAGTTCGATCCACTGAAGGACTAAATTGTTGAGGCTCAAGATGTTCAACATACTAAACAAAACAGTAGAAAGGTTTTACTGAAAAAGTAGTTCCAATTACCTGAGGCTCGAGAGATGTAACCTTACGAGTTGCTTCAATTTCTTCGGGGTGTACAAATGAACTTTTCATGGGGAATGGAAACAAACCCTCGGTGACACGATGACTTATTTGTTGCAACTCAGAGCAATACCCTATCAAATTATAAACAAGGTGCACTTGTTATCATTAAACAGGAGTACCATAGGTGTTGAAAATTGACGCAGCAAAGTTACGCAAAGTTTGCGATGATAGGTACGGAGAGTGGGGCTTGGTCTGAACTCGCACGATTGATTTAACGTCACAGACCCTCTGGACAAAAGTTAGAGCACAATATAAAACTGTACAAACTTACATGTGCGTCTTCAAGCTCAACAGGGTCAATAATCTGGAAAAGAAAAAAGAATTAATGGACTGGGTGAAGAGCTTAATCAGACGAACCTTGCGCCGCTTCACTGGTATATGATCTATCTTTGGTTTATACTCGAGGACGTCAAGTACAATATCTTGATTGTCAAGAATTTGAGAATTTAAAGAAATAGGAGGGACTATATCCATAGGAACAAATGAAGTATTCATCCGCAGGTCACCTTCAAAAATCGGAACCTCGTCTTCGAATCTAGAGGAAATCGAGATCTTTCGGTCAAAGGAAAGGGATGGTCGGGACACTGTTATCGACTGCCGAGCACCAGCACGCACAAACTCGATATCTGAGAGTTGTGTACTCACAAGATCTCTCACTTCTTGCAACTCCTTCCGTTTGAAGGTAACAGGCTGATTCAGAGGTAACATAGTCGGAACAAAAGCAATGTTATCTAAAACAGGGTAATCCATGTCTAGAGATATGTTGCCGTAGAAACGAGTATCATCAACGTTAAGTGTAGGTTGCAAATCGATGTCAACCTTGCCAGGATGGAAGGCAAGTTGCATTTTCCACATCGCATCAGTACAATCAATCATCAAATACTTGACTTTTTTGGAATAAATTCGAACAATTCCAAGCATTAAGTGCCCAGACACTCTCAACGCTAAATCGGCCGACGGGTCGAGCAAAGTTTCAACCGCATCCGAAATATCTGTCGTGAAGATTTGGGATTTAGAAAGTTTCTTCTCGAAATGAGCGGCAAGCCAAATCCTCCCCAAAGGTCCTTTTCTTGAAAGAATAATTTGGGAGTAGAACATTTTTAACGCTCATTGTGTTGCGAAAAAAAAAATGGGTGGGTGGGGTGGGCATTTCTGGGCATCGATAACTCCGAGTTTGTTAAAAATCAAGGTTTTCAACCTATCGTTTTCTGAAACAACGATGATTATCACATTTTTTTCGCAACACAAATTTGTGTTGCATTTCTTTTGCTTTCCTCGATTTTTGTAAATCTGAAGTTTTTTACTGCGAAGCAATTTCATAATTTTTAAATTCAGGATTTGTTCTTATAAATGATTAATGTCAGAAGTATTTAATGGGATGAATGAAGTTCCAAACTCTAAAGATATCATTTCAGACAATAGAAAATCAAATTCCTCGAGTGAATATGGCATTCATTTAATCAACGAACCTCCCTCACATACCAGTTATTCGCAAGGTAAGGACGACTTCTTCCATCTTATACCAATTTACCTTGTCGTAGGGATAAGTCAACCATCATCAGACTTACAAAATTCTAACTTTACTCAGTCGCAAACTGTTTACAGCTCTCAGATATCAAGTTACAGCACAGGAATGGAATATCAAAATCCTCCCCAACAAACCACTGCGGATGATCAAAACGTAATTCGGAATTCGATACCTTCTAACTTTCAAATACCTTTTTCTCAAGGTATGTTAAACCCGTTTCTAACAGATCGCTCCTTTATTATTCCGCTCAGGCCATGTCCAGATGAACTCAGGTCTGAGCTTGACTTCTCAGGGTCCGCTCCTGTCAAATGGAAATTATAGCAATTTGAAGCACATGCATCCCCACAATCTTACAACTAATGAACAGTTTGTCTCCATGCAGCCTCAAGGATTAACCCATTCTCAATACGGTACAAACTCAAATTCGCAAACTCACAATCCAATACAGACAAATCCTCAACTGACTCACCCTCAAATCAACAACAACCACCCCATGCAAATGACGAGCGATCTAATGATTTCCCGCAGCAATATGGTGAGTAATCACAGCCAACCTCTTTCGATGACCATGCCACAAGAAAATTTATCGAATATGCAATCAACCATGACTAATCATTACATGCCCGTTAATCGCAACATCGGGATGATATCCTCTCAACACAGTTCCATCCATTCCCTTCCTCATCACCCTCCGCCGGTAACTTCTCATCAAACCTCCTCTCATAGTTATCCACTTTCCAGCAATCAAGGGAGTGTCCACTATCTTTCAAATGTTTCCAACTCTAACTATAATGGCACTAACTCTGGTTACAGCTCTCGAAACACATCATCGAGAAATTGGCATTCAAATGAACATTCGCAAGTTCGTGAAGCTGTTGCTGAAGAAATAGTAAAGATTCTGAAATCTCGAAAGCCGAATGCTGGGGATGGTTGGAATGATAAGTTACCGCATATGGCAAAGCGATTGGAGGACGCCTTATACCATGAGGCTTTAACTTATGATGAATATTCTGATCGGAATACATTGAAACAAAGATTGCAGCAGTTGGCTCTCACCATGGGTAATAAAAATTCCCAAAATAAGAGTACAGGCAATTCGCAAGCCGCACCAACTCCGCTTCCAAGCTCTAACTCAGTGCTCGCTTCCAGCCAGCAATTAGGACGGGGGCTTTCACAATCCACACAAAGCTTTACTGGTACCCAAAACATTTCTTATCCTCAAACAAATCTTTCATCTCACAGTCACATTCCGCATACAAACTCACAACAGCCACCCTCCCAATATGTTAATTATCAACAACAGCAGTTGCAGCAACGAACTGCCCAGGCAGCAGCACCGCAATACTCTCAAATCAACCCCAATGTTCATCATTCTGTTCAGCCCATGCAAATGTCGTCGAATACATACCATTCAGGTTCAGTTGAGTATCAGTCCCAGTTAAATCCGAATGTTCGAAATATTCCTAGTTCGAGTTCTTCACTGATTTCTTCCCAATCTTTCCATCATGTTGATAATCCTTCTAATGACTCCTTTGGTCGTGGATATCATAGTTCCGTTGGACCCACTTTATCTGCGTCGCAGCCACTGGGTATGTATAAATCTGCCGATGATCCCTCCCACTACGGTGGCCATCAAGTTAACAATCGAGTGAGTTCTGTTCCCAATATTGCTCAAGTTCCACCTGTTCCCTCTAACCAAATGAATACAATTGGTAATTTGAACTCGAACCTACACCCTACCAATCAGATATCTCAGAGCACGGACGAGCATCGAAAACAGGTTTTGAAACAACAGCAACAACGGTTATTGCTACTTCGACACGCCTCAAAATGCCCTCATGAAAGCGGGCGTTGTCCTGTGACACCTCATTGCTGGAATATGAAGCAACTCTGGAAGCATATAATGAGCTGTAAAGATCAAGACTGCAAAGTTGCCCATTGTGTATCTTCTCGTTATGTCTTGTCCCATTATTCGAAATGTAAGGAACCCACTTGCCCCGTCTGTGGCCCAGTTCGGGAAGCTATTAAGCGAAATTATGAAAGGAGTCGAGACGTGGTGAAAATGGCTAGAAATGCTAATCCTCAAGGCATTTCATCCATGAGTAACCATTCCCAGCCGACCACCCTTGCGTCTACTGTTCCTCAGCTTGCTCAAAAATCTGATGAGCCAGAGAAGAAGAAGTTGAGGAGAAAGTCGGATACGGCTCCACCGAGCGCTGTTGCCTCTACAAACCAAGCTGTCCAACCTCTAATTATTCGTCAACCTCCGAGACGAATTTATCCTTTAGATCCTATATCCAGTGCTATCTATAGTTTTTCAAATGACCAGATTCAAGCTCACTTTCGGACGATTCATGAAGGTTTAAGGCTTACAGTTGCGAAGATTAAAGAGATGTGTAAACCCATAGTTGAGGAACTTTTTAAAATTCCTCATGTACAAGGTGTGTTTGGAGCCCCTGTTGACCCTATCGCCCTTGGTCTCTCAGATTATTTTGAGATTGTGAAAGTTCCGATGGACTTGGGAACGGTAATTAAGCGTTTAGATGGCGGGTCGTATCGTGATTTGCAAAATTTCGTCTCTGATGTCTCTTTAACTTTTGATAATGCCATGCTTTATAATCCGAAGAATACTGATGTTTATCTTTTAGCAAGTAATCTCAAGAAGGAGTTTGATAAGAAGTATAGAGCTAAAATAGCTGAATTCGAGAAATCGATCGATGAAAACAGGAAGAACAAGGATGCTTGTCTTGTTTGTGGTGAAGTTGCTTTAAAGTATGAACCTCCAGTGTACTATTGTAATGGTACTTGTGCTCAACGAATTCGAAGAAATGCAGTTTTCTATTCAAACAATTCAAACACCTATCATTGGTGTAGTTTATGTTTTAACGCAATGAAAGAAAGTGATGTAATACGATTTCCTGATTGCAGTATTACTAAATCGGAACTGGCAGCGAATAAAAAGAAACACATTGAGGAATCTGGTGAAGGCTGGGTTGAGTGTGAAGGTGGTTGTAAACGATGGGTTCATCAAATTTGCTCTCTCTTTAATAATCGTAGGAATGTCAGCGATGATGTTTCTTACGTTTGTCCGCTTTGTCTACAGGAGAAGCGTCGCAAGTCACCCAATGAAGAAATTGTTGCGACAACGAATAAGAAAATGAAGGCGAGCGATCTACCTGTCACCACGCTTAGTGATTTTTTAGAGAAGCGAATATACAAGCGATTAAGCCTGGCATATGAAGAAACCGCTGCTAAATATAACATGGATATTAACCAAGTGGAGAAATGTCCTCCTTTGACTTTACGTCAAGTATCCTGTGTAGATAAACTTCAACCGGTGCGAGAGGGTTTTTACAATCGTTACAAGGATCGCGGATATCCCACAGACTTTCCTTGCCGATCAAAATGTCTGGTTTTGTTTCAAAATATTGATGGTCAAGATGTAATTCTGTTTGGAATGTATGTCTATGAGTATGGACATAAATGTCCCCAACCAAATCAAAGAAGGGTGTATGTTTCCTACCTAGATTCTGTCCATTATTTAAGACCAAAACAGTATCGCACGATGGTTTATCACGAGATCTTAATCAGTTATCTCGATTATGTGAGAGCTCGTGGATTTCATACCGTTCATATTTGGGCTTGCCCTCCTCAAAAGGGGGATGATTACATATTATACGTCCATCCCCAAGATCAAAAGACACCAAAACCACAAATTTTACGAGTTTGGTACGATGAAATGTTAAAACGTTGTCTCGAAAGAGGGATTGTTTGTGAAATGACTGACTTCCATACAGAATTTCTTGCAGACCCGAATGTTGAAGCCATTACATTACCTTATTTTGAGGGTGATTACTGGGTAAATGAGGCTGAAGTCATTATCAAAAGTTTTGGAGAAGGGCGGAAGGACGATGATGCTTTCGGTGAGGATTCTAATAGTAAATCTAAACGGCGAAGCAAATCTAAACGACCTGGTAAAATTGCGCCGAATATTGTGGGAAATGGAAAGTCTGAGCGGGACCCTCTCATGGCGAAACTCGCCGGAATAATTGACCCTATGAAGGATACGTTCTTTGTTGCTCGACTTCATCCGAAAGAGTATGCTGAGAAGTTTCGTCAGGCGGAATGTTCACTCGATAAAGCCAGTGAAGAAGCTAACAAGGAGAAAAGTGATAAAGAGTTACAAGAAGAAGCTCTATGTGGCCAAGATATCGTTCCCCAACTCCCTGAAGTGCAAATAACTTCCGCAAAGGGAACTAAAAGGCCTCGAGATGAGGAGATTGATGAAACTTCTCGAAATGATTCGTTTAATGAGGAGGACGGCGATAGCGAAGATGATTTTATGAAAAACGCCACAATGATCAGTGCGAACGATGAGAGTAAGGAAATAAACGAAAGTAAAGCCGAGTCAATTGAGGTGAAGACAGAGCCTAATCGGCCTGATACTGCGATTACCAACAGTCGTTCTTCGACACAAGGAGACGCGTGTGGAAACCATGAGACACCTAATGCGAATCTTAACTTGCTATCGAGTATGAAAGTCGAAACTGAACCCCACTTGGGGAAGAGGTTAATTCTTTGTGGAGAAGACTTACCTAATTTGCCTGATGACACTGAGGATGTCGACGACATTCAGGAAAGCGAACATTTTGATACCCGACAATCATTTTTGAATCTTTGCCAAGGGAATCACTACCAGTTCGATCAGCTTCGACGTGCCAAACATTCTAGTATGATGGTTTTGTATCACTTGCACAATCCTGATGCACCTAAATTTGTTCCTTCTTGTGGCAACTGCCTCCTGAACATTCATGCACGATCTTGCAGAGTGGAGAATTGCAAAGTTCCTCAATGTTTGAAACTACGAGAACAGTTTAGGTATGCGTTTTCTCACGCAAGTTTCTCGTTTTAATCGTGATTTCTTTCGTAGACAACTAGCTTTGAGTCAGCAGCGAATGGATGACAGGAGAAGAAAGAAGATGAATAGCGAATACAACCGTGGCACGACGGAAACTAGAATTGGCGACGACGACGATACTTAGAGTTCTTAGTTCAATCTCTTCATAATTATTTATTAAACTTAATCGACTAAACCCTATTTTTTACTCGCTAATTGAATAAGAATCTTCAGGCCTTTCAACCATTCCTTGTGCTGACTCCATGCTGTGTTTGTAAGATCCTATCAAACAATTTCCATAATATTTTTCAGTGCATCGCAAAAACGTACTCACCGTTTGAATTAAACTTGCGCCAGGATAATTTCGATTCACCAGAGCGTCGGTAAACAAGCTCAATTTCTCCATTATTTCTGGGGATAGTTCTTCGTTCTTCATTTTCTCGAGCAAAATCTGAAAGTTCGATCTCAACATTGTTACTTGCTTTTTCTCAGGGGCAGACAAATTTAGGGCTAAAACGGAATTGGTTAAGAAAAAATTCTGATATCAGCAATCAAACTCGCACCTGCAATTGCCTCGATCATTTGTCCTAGAGCTATAACACAATCAAATTCATTTGAGCGAGTTGCATCACTTTGATTAAGCTTCGGTGTCTCTGATATTTCAAGGGAAGCTGGTACTTCACTAGTTTGCATCAATACTTTCGATTCAAATGAGACCGATTCCGCTGGAAAATCTGGAGGTTCCCACTGAGAATGACCAGTAGTCTGATTCGCGAAGTAAACACGATTGGATTGTGGGTCAACTAATTGAACCCAACCCGCAGGAAGGCGCGAGGTAATCCCTGCGTTAGGAACCGAAGTTTGAGAAGGTGCAATAACAGTATTCTCCTGTTTCTGAACGGGAGTTGACGGGATCATAGAAAGCTTGGTAGTATCTGATTTCACTGGCGTGATCCCTTGGGTCACAACTTTTGATTTATGCTCGAGAGTTAAAGGGTTACTTTCAACATTTGCTCGATCAAAGGGGAAAACTGGAGGGCGTGATCCTGCCGGCTTACTGCCGGCGTGGTAAATTCTGTCTGCCAAAACCTTAATTGGAGTGCTGTCTCCCTTTAAATAATTTGCTGCACTACTTAATCTCCCTTGATTTGCTAAAATTGTTGCATATTCAGCAAAGAAACGACCACAATCTTCGCCTAAGTCATCGACGGGATTGGCGTGGGTGAATATAACCACTTTTTCCACGAAATCCTGCAAAGCAGAAACATCTAACTGACCAAGACGGTTATTAGCTGAAATCAGCTCATCCACCCAGAAATGAATTGTCCTGGCTACATTGGCTGCACACATATAACACAATGCCGCAGCTTTTTTGTTATTTCTCTCCTCCTCTAATCGACCGGCAAGGGTCTCACAAAGACTTGGAAACTCTTCACTCTTCCCGTACGTACTCAGTAACGCTAATGTCTCTTTCCAAGCGCTGAGATCTGAGTTTCTCACGTATTCAGATAATTGGTTTTTAATTACAGCATGTAGAACATTCAAGAATGAGTATTCTTGCCTCTGCTTTTCGAAGAAAGCAGCTTGGGTTTTGGCCTTTAACTCTGGCCCACCACACTGTGCCAAAAGAAGAGCCTCTGCCAATAAGCCAGACGCCAAGCAACATTCGACCGCCATGTCAAAGTTGCCTACTATCAATGATTTTCTGACTGTTGGCTCCGCGGCTCCTGCCAGTTCGACAGAATTGATCAGTTTTGTCAATTTTGATTGATGCGATGTTTGTATAGATGCAATCATTTCTTCTAGGGAGGAAGAAGAGGAAGACGAAGCAATTGATGTGTGACAGGATTTAGCATCATCAGAAATGACGGAACTGTCAAAGCCCAGAAAAGATAGGAGTTCTTCCCTCGCATTTTTGCCAAAACAGATGACACGCATGAGCTCCCATACATCTCTGTGATCCGGATCGCTAGTCTTGGACTTCACTGAACAAACATCACTGTAGCTACCTTTGGCCACTGAGGAATGGAATTCATCACTTTGATTCACGACTTCAAAATTCTCAACAACTTGATGAACATGAATCTTTACAGATACAGGGGTCTTTTTGCCTGCTGCGTTTGGGATATTGTCAATCACAACGAGTTTCCCTCCAAATCCGAAAGAAGCAGAGACATTTCTTCGTAGCCACTTCGGCGCCTTCGCAGGTTTTGAGCGAAATCCCGTCATAGAATGAAACTGAATCCGTCGATCAAAGGAGGAAGTAGAGAGAACTGCAGGGATACACGGAGACCATGATGCGCGATATTTTCGATGACTCGCTGTGGAAGCGATAGAGGTGAAAATATTTACCTCTTCTGAGACTCCATTAAACTGTTGAGTTGGAAGCTCATAAACAGGTTGAAGCTGAAATAAATCCCATAAAAAGGTTTTGCTGTCCTTTCCACATGATATTAATAACGAGGTATCGTGTGGGCACCAATCGATCGAAAGGATTCCCTCAGTATGTCCACTTAACGTCGCCAAAGGAAGTGATGTGCTCGAGCGCAAATCCCACAGCTTAAGAACAGGATGTCTATCATCCCCGGATGCTGTGATAATGTGAAGCCCTTGATCCGGATTCCATGCGATATCAGAAACAGAACCGCCCATTGGATCTCGAAGTTCGCACCTGAAATCAGCAAATTACAACCTAAGCCAAGGAGAAAAGAATTCGAATCCTACCATGCACGCTTCTGTCGCAAATCCCACACAAAGCAAGAACCATTTTGGGAGGATGATGCTAGTATATGGGCCACTTGAGTGTTCCACTTCACTTGAGTAATGTCTGCTGTATGTTTAACCGTATTTGGCGCAGGGATAAAAACAGTTGGCATCTCTAGATTATCAAGAGAAATGACATATACTTCCCCATCACTACCACCCGTTGCCAAAAGATGGGTAGATTCCTTATGTGGGTTAAAATCAACAGCAGTAACAGAGCCTTGATGTTGCTCCAAGGAAACGAGCAGTGCATCATCAACATTTTCCACGATTAAGTGAGGATTCCAAATATTCACGATACCATCAATCATACCGCCAGCAATTAATCCCAAATGGAATTGTTCCACGAAGGCCGTCATTGGAGACCAGGCAATCGAAGTAAAGCGGGAACTGAAGATAAAAATTCAACAGACATCGTAGCTAGGAAGAGGTCTCACCTTGCCCGAAGTTTTCCTTTGCAAATACTTTCTAATGAGGGATCCGCAAATTTCAGTTCATGAATTTCTATTTCGCCCCCGTGATCTTCAAATCCTGAGCCGGCAGACTCCTACCTCAGAGAGATTTGAGAACTTAGAAGACGTGAGGAAAGTTGATACCTTAGTCCCCAGCGCTATCAAGTTTGGGAAATTAATTTGTGGGCTCCAACATGAGACCGCCCCTTTGTTTTGAATTTGCTTTACTAAAGACATCGTTTAATGCAGGCAAAGAAAAATACCAAACTAAAGTAATATTATCGGTATACCGTTATGACAAGAATTTAGATGAACGAGTATCCTGTACCCCTAACCGCAACGCCGAAGCCTTTGGTACGTTTCCCCTTTCCACTTCAAACCATTTGTAAGTTTAGAGCAGGCTTTCTTGATTGGAACAGTTGACACAGACCCAGATCTTCACAGTAGATTTACAAAATCTTACCTATCTGCAAGTAAAGATGGGGATGGAAAAGATTCCGGCTTGCAACTGCAACTGATATCAGTACACACAGAATATGTGTTCCTTGAGAAAAAGCCCCCGAAGGAATATTTATCAGTTGAAGGGATATTGAAAGAAAACTGGCTGTCAAAATATTTTGGTAGCATTCCCTCAGTAGTTGTTTTCTTTGCTCCATTGAATTTTGATTGGAGTACCGCTGAGAGAGTGAGGAGAGAAACTGTCTTTGCAGATAAAGCAATCAAAATTAAGACAACACTCGCAGCTAGAGAGACCAAAATGATCTTCGTTATGGTTCGCGTTGGAAATGGCGTGGCTGAAAAGGACGTACTCGACGAAAGAATATCTGCGTATAAGCGACTATCCTCCTCTGATAACAAAACGTTCTTCTACTTTAATTCGACAGACTTTATGAACGAACCTCAAAACATGAAAAGAATTTCGAAGTACTTACGAGAATTTTCGTCCTCATTTTATACTTCCCATATTAAGCGCTTTAAATCGACAGAGAAGTCAATAACAGATAGATATAGAGGTCCCTTTGAGAATATGTTGTCAGCCCGCTTTAATTTCAAGATCGCATTTTTGAATGAGTTCCAAGGCCAATTCCTCTACTCTTTGAAGTATTATAGACAATCCTACAGTGCATTGGCTGCCTGGATTAACTATGTTGATGAAGAGATAATGATCGATCAAGTGAAAGCTGTTGCTGAATTCTGTCATTTTAAAATTTGCAATCTTTTGCTGTCTTCTGATTTACTGGAAGATGCTCTGCAGCAATTTAAAATTCATGTTTCCACCTTCGAATCTCTTTTTACGCAGCAATTGTGGAGACATTACACTTGGGTAGTACGGCAATATCTTGTTTTTTGTCAACTTTTGGACAAGTATGAAGTGGTTGAGCAAAATCCTATGACTGAACGCGTGTTCTACTGGGAAAATGCTGCAAGATACAGTCTCAAAAGGCTTTCCAATTTTGAAGAAACTTACCCGAACAAGCGTCGAAGTGTTACTGAGGAAATAAATGGAAGCGTTCCTGTATTTCGCGGCTTGACCAAACTCCCTTCTCGCTTTATCGGATCGACGCCTTTATTCTTGGACCCAAAGTTCGATCAATTGTACAGTACTGAGGAATCAAGCAAGGTTTATTCAGATTACTGCAAGGAAGTTGAATTGAGTACTGATTGTACCCCGCTGATTCTTCAATATTTGACTAAAGCTGTCGAAAAGTTACCAACAAATCGAAACCGAAAACTTGCTCATTTGCAGCTTCAAATCGCAGAAATACATCTTCGCCAATCTCAGCAAACTGTCGCTGTTCCCCTCTTATGGGAAAGTGCTTTATTATTCCTCCGTGAGAAATGGATTGAACCCGCGAAAGTTGTTCTGGAGAACATTATTGATATTTCAATTAGTTTTGGAGCGAAGGTGGATTTCATTCAAGCTGGGTTTTTATACTATTCAATTTTGCTTCATTATCCTTCAAAAAGAAATGCAATTGAAGAATTGCATCTTAATTTGTTATATATTGTTCAGATTAATGTATTTTCATCGAGCAAGCTTCTCACATCACACTTCAGTCCAATTCTGAATAGTCCTAAATGGAGTGCATTCAGTCTACAAATTAGCCCTCAGCTGAATTTTCCTGTGAACTTAGTAGTTCATCTCCGAAGCAGTTTAATTGACCTGTTCAGTGTAGATGTTACTTTTGATAAAAGCGCAGTAACAATTGGAGAAAAATTGAATGTGAAGATCGAAGTTTGTTCAAATTTTATCGATGAGGTATGCTTCGATCAAATGTTGGTTCACTTTGTTGATGGATGTGGTGACACAACCCTCCAAAACACGAAATCTCATGACAAAGAGGAAATTGTTCCAATCCTGAACTTCCAACCCGGTGTGAAGAAGACTTTCAACATTGAAATAGATGTTACCGAGGAAGCATTTGCGAGATTTCTTAATTTGGAAAAAATTTTTTACCTTGAATCAATTGACCTCATATGGCTCGAAAAATCAAGTTCCTCTGGAATGGTTGTGCGTCTCTCAGCCTTCCCTCTTGATTCACTTTATCTGTTTCCTATCAAAAGCATCTTAGAGCCTTTTCCACGTGTTCATGAAAAGACGATCAAAGATGCATTGAGCTTCGCAATTAGACAAGATATCATAAGCTATGTTACAGTAATTAAGCCGAAAGGTTTGCTCAAAATGGTTACACCGTATGGCGATGTTACTGTTTCAAAAGACCTTCTTCAAAGAATTGATTTTTCTTTCTTGTCTACTCTTACAGACGTGGAAAACGTTTCGGTCTATTTTTCCTATGACTCCCTTGCGGACGCAAATCATGAAGAACATGGATTACTTTGGTATCCAGCCTTTACCGAGAACGATACGGTCTTCTCACCCATACCTAGTAGCGACATTTCCAAGCCAAAGCTAGCTCTCACTGTGAGAGGAAAATATTCAAAATCCGAGATTTTTAGTTTACCTATTTTTCTGCGCTCTCAAACCTTGACTTCAATTGTTCTAAAATTATCTGTGGAGTATACTGCAAGTGCCATAATGAAGAAAAGCTTAGTCGAAGATTTTCAGTTGAAGATTGATGTTAAACCTGCTTTCACTGTTTCATACAGTGTTGCCAGTGATCTATCCTTTTCGTCCAGTTTCGATGTCTACAGATCGGGCGAAGCTAATGAAATATTTTTGAAGAGCTTGAATACTTTATCAATGAAACTTCGCTGCAATATTCCCCATTCTGCCCTTTTCATTGAAAGTGCCGGGCCATCCCAACGACACGAAACTGACGTGAATCTTCGAAAAGTCGCGCTAAATCTCGATGAAGAGATTGTGTTTAATGCTCGAGCCAATGCTTCAGGTCGTTATGATGATTGGAAATTACAGTGGATGGTGCCTGACCTGGATCCTCTTGATCACCTAAATAATTCTTACGCAATTGATCTTGCGAGATTATACGAGCCATTTAAAAGGTCTATTCAAGCATCGCATCAATCCAGCTCTGCCAATCAATCTAGCGTCGCAACTTCTGTAATTCATTTTCCGCAGTTTAAGGTAGACTTTTTCTGCTTTTTCTCATTTTCGTTATTCTTTCTAATTTAGATTACGGAAATACCGTTCGAAATTATTATTTCGCAACCCTTGGTAGCCTATGTTGAAGGAGACGTTGAAATAACTGTCAGCATTCAGAGTCTCTCTTTGCAGAATGAGAAATTAGTAATAATTATGTATCTTTTAGAAAATTTCTTGGTTGAAGGTATTACTTCTACAGTATTGGAGGTAAGTTTCACGAGTGCACCCCTCTTTTATACTTACCCAAGCTTGAAGATACCAACTAGCGGATTTGAAACTGTTACTTTTCGTGTAGTGCCGCTTAAGCTGGGTTGGATTTACTATCCTCGAATAATATGTCGATGGGAAAGAGGCACCGAGCCTTCCATCGATTTTATCGACACGGGAGAAAGGGACAATGAGAGAAGATTACTTTTTGTCGCTCCAAAACCGGAGTGAAGCGCAATGAAGAACGAATGAGTTATTTTTTATTATCACCAGCAGAAAAAAGTGCGACAAATTTGTTGATCTGATCTTTTCGTCGTTGAAGAATACATTCAGAGATCCAGACTAAATTTCTAATCTCTTGTTCCTTTAATTTGATATAAGAGTAGAAAATTCCAAAATGCATTTGTGATTCAAAGGAAAGCTCAAATAATTTCGTCTCATATCGAAAAAACTCGTCGTCCACTGATGTATCCTCGTGATTGGCGTTACTATAGCGCTCAAAAATCGAGCGATATTGAGGATAACTCGTCAGTGCCGCAATAAGCTTCGATTCTTCATCTGCTTTGATCAATAAATCCGTACCCTCAGGGTATAATTCACCAAAAGAAGGGTACAAATTCTTGCGGTGAGTTTCTCTCATGGCAGAGTCATTCAACGGAGTCCCAAAGGAATTGAGCGTGATATTAATGGCGTTACGATCTGCCCTTTGACTCAATAGAAGACCCATAACCTCTGCAGTTTCTCCACCTAACTGCTGGCAAAACCCGTGAAAATCTTCAAGATAAAGTTTCATTAAAGAGTTTTTGAGGATTTCAATTTGGACATCTTCGAGAACGTTGCGAACTTCGGAAGCAGCTGTCATTTTCGTCTGCAATGTATCTAAATATCTTTGAAAGTATATTCCTACGGGAGTATCAACTAAAACTGTTTCGTACAACTCTGCATAACCACGCGGGCTTGCCTCGAAAGAGGGGATGGCTCTCATAGTTGATTCTCGAAATAATCCAAGCGGATGACATTGGGCCAACAGTTCATTTATATTTCTCCCACTTAAGGTACCTCTTAGCAGTAACATGACATTTTCGATCATATACTCGTACGTAATATAATCTAAAAATGTTGAAAGAGGCTCAACGGCTTGAGCTCGCAAGTAAAAGAATTCCGTGACAAGTTTGTCTAAAGCTCTTCTCTCAAGTATGGGGGGAGTTAGAAATGAATCATTGGCAACTGCTTGAGCGTAATCCGTTTCTTGAAGGTTTAATTTCATATCCTAGTTATTTGCTGCGTCAGTAAATACCCACAAAACATTCCAACAGATTTACCTCAAGATTGTCACACTGCGTCAAGTGATGATATGTCTCATCCGTTAAAAATCCTGATCTAAAGCCGCGGACAATGGCTTCGACGAAACCATGTTGCATATTAAACGTCGCCAGTCCGCCAAGAGTCATTTTGTCGAAAAAGGATTGTTTTCTGTTCTTTTTTTAATTTTACCAAGATCATTCGAGACATGAATGCGACATGTTCGTCGTATCATAGCTGCGGAAGCTGTCTCTCTGCCGCAATAAACTGCGCTTGGTGTGCTACTGATTCTTCATGTCTCGACACTTCAACTAAATCAACGACATGTGGTAGTGAAATTATAGGATCTTGTACTGATTCGTACTACACTATCATCTTCGTAGTTGTGATATCGGCTACCCTGTGTCTGTGCTGTGCTGCTTGTTATCTAAGACGAATACGACAAAATAATTCGGGAATTTACTTTGAGCAATTCGTTTCCCCCCTGCTCCCAACTTCGGCTCGACAGATACTTTTCCGAAAGAATTCCTCACAAGAGAGTGAAAGTGAATGGATGTGTATCATTTGCGGTTTTGATAATAAGCTAAGGAATAAATCTTGTATTATGTGTGGAACAAGCCATGAATTTTCCACGGAATACAAGAAAACTAGATCGAGACGACGGAAACTAAATAAAGAAAAAATCTTTGAAGAAGAAACGACAAGTCTGTTACATGTGAAAGATGGAAGTACACAAAAAGTGTATACAACTGCTTCATCTATCATAGATCCAGATCTTTCAAGTTTATCCCTGAGCCTGAAGTATTTTAAATCGGATGCCGATCAGTTTATTTTTTCTTGTCCTCCTCTTTCCGCAGGTATTTACAACTTATCCGAATCTAATCTAATGTGATCCAAACAACTAATCTAATAGAGCAGCGATATGAAGCAATTAACTACAGAAGGATCAATCAGTTATCCTTACGTCAGAAAAGCGCTCGTCGTAGAAAAATGTGGCAAAGAGTTTTCGACGAGAATGAAAAGCAGATGATTTGGGTTCGTAAACCTTTAAAGGAAGTCAAAATTAGAGACCTCGTGAAAGGGTCATCCGCTCCGTTCGGCTTTACACCGAGGAGCTCCATTTCCAAATTTGACTTCGATTCGAGTAAAACACATATTGATTCAAAGTCCTTATTACAGGATCTTGTCTCGGCTGAGATGGGACAATCTCCTTCAAAGCGATACAATTCTAAAGATTCCTTTGGTGACAGCGTATTGTACTCCTGCTCTCCTGGTTTTACTTCGGTATTCGATGAGGAAGGCGGCCTCACTTGGCGAAAAGTTGACCCCCGTCTCCTAAACGAAGAGACCCCATCCACGGGAATGACACCTACAGGTGATTGCTTCGTGTCCAATGTCATTAAGAGTGTCGAGTTCGATCTTGCAACTGTCGCAGCTTACACTTTTAGAGATAAACTTTGCTGGTTTTTAGAGAGAATTAGCGAAATTCAAAAGCCGTGGACAGAGGGGTTTGTTCGCATTGAAATACGCAGAAGTAAAATATTAGAGGACTCTTTTAGAGCTTGGATGCAGCTTGAAGTTGAAGATCTACGTAAGTGGATGCGTTATCAATTTCGAGGTTTGTAACTGTTGTTGTTTGATGTTGTTTCAATTAATGGCTAACGTTCTTCGCAGGTGAGGCTGGAGTTGATGCAGGGGGGCTCGAAAGGGAGTGGTTTGGCTTGCTTTGTGCGCATGTTTTTGATCCTGTTCATGGGTTTTTCATTGGTGGTGGATCGGGAGGATACCACATTAATCCGTTGTCGGAGAACACAAATTCGCAGCATTTAGCATATTTTCGCTTTATTGGAAGAATTTTGGGAAAAGCTGTAATGCAGCAAATTCCGTTGAATGCGAATTTAGCTTTGCCTTTGAGAAAGCAAATCGTTGGCATGCCGGTAACTTTCTCAGATTTGGAGTTTGTCGATGAAGAACTTTTCAAAAATCTTAAATGGCTCCAACTTTATTCTGGGGATGTCTCAGACCTTTGTTTATACTTCACCACTACGAGTTCGTCGCACCTCAGTACTGTGAAAATTCAAGAATTAATTGAAAACGGAAGCGATGTCATGGTGACTAACGATAACAAGCTGTGGTATCTACAGCTACGCTTGAAGCATCGCTTGTTGGATTCGGTCAAACCTCAACTCGAAAATCTGCTAATTGGACTCTTTGAAGTAATCCCACCTGATTTACTCTCCGTTTTTGACTATCAAGAGTTTGATTTACTGCTTTGCGGCATTCCCAATCTCGATATTGATGACTGGCGAAAGCATACAGAGTACCTTGGAGAATACAGCAAACTTGGGGATAAGCATCAGGTGATTCGATGGTTCTGGATGGTTTTAGAGGAAATGAGCGAAGAAGAAAGAGTTCGCCTTTTGCACTTTACGACAGGCTCGTCACGCCTACCTGCCCAAGGGTTCAAAGCGCTACAGTCCACTGATGGGAAATTTAGGAAGTTCAATATTCAAAGCATCGCTAAGTCGGTATGTCACTTTGCTGTATCGTTTTTTGTGATTCGTCTCATGTCTTTATTTTAATAGAGCTCAATTTATCCCAGGGCTCACACTTGTTTTAATAAACTCGATTTACCAGTCTATGAATCTCGAAATGAGTTGGAAGCATATCTGACATATGTTATAAACCTAGGCGCGATCGGTTTTAACATGGAATGAATGATTAAAATTCCAACGTTTCTGGCAACTGATCTTCTGTCCATTTCTCGGAACACAACTCCCTATTTTTCATAAATTCTGACTCAAGTCTTGGTAATGACTTCCATCCAAGTGAAGATAGAAGGGAAATAGTTGCTGGGCTGGCTAAAATAATGCATGTCAAAAAGGGGGATGGGTTTGACGAAAGATTATTACCTGGAGGAAGAATCTCTGCGTTCCGAATAGGATTTACATTATGATCTCTGAAAATATTCTCTTTGGGCAGCGTTTCCTCTGTCTCCCACTCATTCTCCTCGAAGATAATTTGCTCACTCCCTTTATGATTGATCAATGCTGCAAAAGAGTTCAGAGTTAGCGTTTCTCAAATGATTTTCAATTTGTGTTTACCTTCATGAATCAAGCGGTCTTGTTCTTTGATAACCAGCAAAGCTTCCTCTAACTGCAATCTCAAAATTACTTCCGAGTGTTTTTCTACTTCTGCGGACGTTGTGGCACTACAACTTTCTTTATTCAAGAGTAGCGAGAGCGGTTTTGCTCCAGGGGTGCCAGTTAAATATTTCCGAGCAATTGATCCAGAACGAGGTGAAAGGGGCACGACTGACTCGTCGACAATTCTGTTGTCCTCAAGTTTGGTTGCTAGTTGCAACTTCATTTTCAATTCCGCTACCAAGCCTTGGAGCTCTTGGAGATTGTTTCTGAGACTAGCGATTTCTTGACGCAAGAAAATCTGTTCACTGTAAGAGGCAATTTTTTCAATTTTCTTCAATTCCGCTATTGAACCAGAAGTTCGATTCAGAGTCGCTGGTTTGTTTCCGCAAACAAAAAATGTTGACTTTGCACTTCTTTCCTTTTCAGCTACCAACTTCGACAAGTGGGTCTGAAGTTTGGAAAAGTCTTTTTCTTTTTTGATGAGCGTCCCATTGAGCTGAGTATTAAGAGATTGAATTTGAAAAAAGCGGTTTTGTAAATCGTTCTTTTCCGCCAACCAAGATCTTTTTAAATCTCTTTGTTCACCCTGTAAAGCGGCGATTCGAGTGTTTAGCCGTTGCACCTCCTATACACAAAATTTTAATTTTGCTAAAATATTGACAAAAACTCACCTCATTTAAGCCATCAACACATCGCTTCTGAGTATTGCCCTGTTTGATGAGATCAGCAATATAACTATCGATTTGACACTGAGCCGAGGAACTTCTAATAAGATCTTCACGAAGTTGATTTCGCTAAAACCAAAGTAACAGGAGGTTGTTAAGAAAGGAGATGGCTTACTTCTTTCCACAAAGCTTCCACTGCTTGGTAGACTGGAAATGGTAATGGTAAATCCTCAAGTTTTAACTCTGCAATGATCGCATCGTTCATCTTTTTAACGACTACTTTAAATTGGGTTGACGTTTCTTTTTATGGTACCCAGGGAAAATTGGTGCCCAGAATGGTGCACGAACTAATCAAGCGAAACTGATTCTTGTATTGCGCAATTTCATCACAAGCAAGAATGCTTGTCTGCTTACTAATTCTGTTGACTATCCAACTTCATCCTTGTCTCTCAAAGTGTCCTCATTCGTGTTCTGGGCACGGAATTTGTGGAGTAGCGAACCAGTGCACTTGCTTTCCTGGTTGGAATGGGGGAGCAGCTGATTGTTCGACCAGTAAGTCAAATTGTCTTGAGCTGAATTTCTTTGAGCCTACAAGAGTAGGAAACTGCCCTACTGGAGCAGCTTGGGCTGATAAAGCATATTCGACTGAT
This sequence comes from Poterioochromonas sp. DS, assembly GCA_015145745.1. NCBI lineage: Eukaryota > Synurophyceae > Ochromonadales > Ochromonadaceae > Poterioochromonas > Poterioochromonas sp. DS. The sequence continues at coordinate 23,459 of VKHI01000001.1, forward strand.
ATGGCTCACCAGCCGACCGAATGTTCGAATGCAGGGGAGTGCGATAGATTCAGTGGAGTTTGTAATTGTTTCCCCGGGTTTACTGGAAGTGCCTGTCAAAGAAGTAAGATATCGAACGCAACCAGATTTTGTCACGCTGTTTTCATGTGATAGTCGCTTGCCCAAATGAGTGTTCTGGACATGGTATATGCTCCAGTTTGAAAGATATTTCTCTGTACCTTGGACCTGACTACGATAGTAAAACTGAAAGAGCTGGAGATGGTTTAGGAATCGCTTATCTGAACTGGGATAGCGATGGAATTCAAGTATGTGAGTGCGATTCGGGATACTTTGGCGCCGACTGTTCATCAGGTGAGTCTTCTAGTCAGCACCTACCCACCTTTAATGTCTATTTTACTTCAGTTATGTGCCCAAAGGGTGATGATCCGCTTACCATAAATCAAAATTTTCGAGCCATTCAGTTGGATATTTTTGCTGGGGCTCCTCTAAAAGGCAAAATTGGATTGGAGTTTCAAGGCACAAAAGTCTACGTTCCATATAATGGCCTCACTTCTCAATCTTGCTCTGACATTCTTTCTTTTAGTGGGAAGTTTGGATTGGTTGGTTGTAACTATATTGTACGTGGTGGTTATCACATAACCTTGGATTTAACTTTCTTTAACTGGCCACTTTACCCAAAAGATAACAATATGTTCTCAAATACTGGTAACCCGTCGATCTATGATTTTTTCTGTGATATTACATATTCCAACCCTTCCACATACTGCGAATTTAGTGATATTGTAGCTACCAATATTATTGGTAAGTTTTCTTTTTTATCTCGTAGCTGCTTTCATTACTCTTCTCCGTTTCTTTCGTAGAGTATGCTTACTGCTCTAATCGTGGTAACTGTGATTACAGCGTTGGTACTTGTTCTTGTTACGACGGATTTGGTGGCCCAGCTTGTAGTAACGCTACTTTTCTGTATCAGGAAGACTCCGTCACATCTCCGGGGCTGTTGGTCAACGTGAAAGCAACGAACTTTACTTCTTCTGTTTTACAAATACAATCATCAAAGTCCCCTGCTTCTGACTTTTATTTGATTGAAGCGAGTGCCAACTCAAACACAATGTTTTTCGTAAGGGGGGATGGCGTTGTTGGGATCAATAAATTGAAAACTTTATCTGGTGGTCAAACAATTGGTGGAGGAGGGCTATTTGTTGAAGAAGGTGGCACAACTATTGCGGAGTCAGGTCTTAGCGTATACAGTAGTGATTCCGTTAATCCGGTCGTCCAAATTGGCTCAAAATCAGGCGGTTCGCTTTCTTCCTCCTACACAGCTCTCGAAATTTCAAGCGTTTCTCCGTATTCGAATAATTTCTATCATATTAATTCCTTGAATCGAGGGAAAAGTAGGTTTTCTGTTCGGGCAGATGGGGCTGTATTCGTTCGTGGTGGAGGTGTTCAAGTGACATCTGGAGTCACTATTTTGAGCAGAGGCTTATCAGTTACTGGAGGAGTAACAATTAGTGATGTTGGCTTGGTGATTCTACAAAATGGACTCGTGGCAACTGGAGGCTTAACTATAAACTCAAATGGCGTGAAAATATTAAATGGCGGATTGCAGTTGTATGGAGGAATGAGTATTTATAGCGGTGGTGTGAAAGTGGCAAGTGGTATTACAATTACATCAGGTGGTTTGAGTGTGACAAATGGATTGACAGTCAGCAATAACGGCGTCATTGTATCTGGAGGTTTAACGATATTTAACGCCGGATTGACAGTTACAGGTGGAGTTACAATCCTGAATTCCGGAATTCGTGCGATGCTTGGTGGGCTGTCTATATATAACGGGGGTGCTTCGATTTCTGGTGGGTTAACAGTAGGAAATGGTCTTGTAGTTACTGGAGGGATTCAGTCTGCGAATGGTTTAAGCATTGGTAGCAGTTTCTACGCTTCGAGCACGGCTGTAACGGTCGCAAGTGGTGGTTTAGTGATCCAAGGTGGAATTTCTGCCACTTCGGGACCTGTCTCCTTTGGAAATGGATTAACAGTCGAAAACTATGGAATCGTTGTATCTGGTGGTCTCACTGTGACCAACTCACTTTTTCAAGCAGGTTCTGGAGTAAGGGTCACAGGAGGCCTTAGTGTGCTCACCAACGGGCTCTTCTCTACTAACGGTGCGACGCTTTTGAGCAACAGTCATATCAACGCTTTGACAGTTGCGTCAAACTCTCTTTTCTCTTCAGGAATGGTTTCGTTCAACGGTGGCGTCTTCATTTCCGGTGGATTAACGGTACAGGGAACCGTTCAAATGCAGTATTCACCTGTGGTTTATTCGGATCGACGATTGAAGACGAATTTAGCGCCGATCACAAATGCACTTGAGAAAGTATCGAAGTTGAGAGGGGTCTATTACGACTGGATTCAAAACGAGCCTCATGGAATGGCTTTCGACATGGATAGACACATCGGGATCATTGCTCAAGAAGTGCGAAAAGTGGTTCCTGAGGTCGTTCATCCCTCCAAGGAAAATGATTATCTCACTGTGGATTACAACGCTATTATCCCTGTACTGATCGAGGCGATTCATGAAATGGAAAATATCATTCTAGATTTCAAGCAAAATCAATTGAAAGCTGAACTAAACGCGAAATTGTTCAAAAGTGAACTTCAACAATTGAAGAAAGTAATTGGATCGTTCAACGGTACTTCTATTAGTTAGAACCTAAAGTCCGACCCGCACCCCAATTGTAAGAACCAGGTTGATTCTGTCCATTATTACTACGAAATCTGACGTTTGAGGTCTCCTGGTTTGTACGAATTGAGGCTGGGGCTGTTGAGACTGGGGTTAAACCTGTTGCAAAGCGTATTAAATCGACACAAAATTTAGGAGTTCTGATGACTTGCACATTGTATATTGTGGGGAAAATCTGTACGAAGAAGAAATAAATGTGCCCGACCGCAATTCCAAGTAAAGGGTCTGTAACTGAACCTCCCATTAATAATCTAATGGCGACATAGAACCATGGAAGATAAAGCGATTTAAATCTTAATCCAAAGACATTAAGCATACTCTCCGGCTCCCGTCGGCTCCAAACATATAGAACAACATATAATATTGCCTCTGATAAAACAAACAACTCAAATAGAAAGGAGATAGTTAGCAATAATGCCATGGCACAGAGCAACAACCAAATAAAGTCAGCGGAATTTCCTCCAGCCCCAGTGTTGTAAGGATTTGCTTCGTACCGACGAAAGTTTTCGTAGAGTACGAAGATATGCATCACAAAATTAAAACTGAAGGATCCAGCGTAGAGGAAAGAGGACAAGAGTCGCCAAACTTGGAATCGCTCAAAGACTTCAGGCCAAATAAGAATCATTTTGTCTGGGGAAATAATTCTAAATGTTGTTAATGCCGCTAAAATTAAAGTTGCCACTGTGAAAAATTTCGTCACAGGTGGCACATTTCGAAACCAATCCTCAAAACTATCTTCTCGATTGTTCATTTTATTTTGCGAAGCTTTCTTTTTCTATACGCTGCACATCAACAAAAAAAAAGAAAAAAAGATGACTTCTCTAGCCGACGACTTGCTCAAGTCGCGGAGCATTCAACAACTGACATGTGTTGTCCAGAATTTGTCGAATGAAGTGATGAATAAACAGAAGGAGCTCCAAGGAATGGTCGGCTCCCAATACAATCAGTTCATTCGTTCAGCTGATAAAATCATTGATATGAGAAATCGCTCAACATCTTTAATAATTTCTTTAAAAGATTTTGTCTCACAGAGTAGTTACATTTCTGACAGCTTCGATAAGTTGATGCAACAAAACTGCCTTATTTCATTAAATAAGTCAGAGTCTGGACTCGAACAAGGTAAATCGTTCTTCATATGGGTAACATTTTCACACGATAGTAGGAGTTTCTCTCGCTAGTATTTGGCAAGGCATTGCTTTTGGAGACGTATACTATCCGGGAAAGTTGATAATTTTTGCCATACTTTTGAACGGGCAAAGTTTTGAAGTCGAATCTCATTTGAAGATCTCGCATTTCAAATCTCTTTCATTCTTAGTTCAGGTAAGGTGATTCGCCTATTGAATGTGAAAATTTGTTAAAATTGGTATGTAGGATCTTTTGGAAGCTTGCGAAGTTGTTGTCGCTTCCGAATTCTCAAGACCTAACCGTTTGGAAACGCTTGGAAAGACTTTACTTATATATACCGTGATGCAGACTGCGATGCAAGACAAGCAGAGAAAGAGCTTAGACGATTTTGAATGGTATATCAAGCTTGCTGAAGTTAGGATGGAGAAAATACTCAGCAAGATGGTTTCCCCTAATGATCCTTCCTCCGACATATGTAAGATTTCAAGAGATTGATGAAAATGCCTAAAGTTTCCCCTTTTAGCCTCCTACATTTTCTCCCTCGTTACGTTTCTCCAAGACTCTGTGATCGACTTATATTATCTTTTTCTGAAAAGGTTTGACGCGAAGACATTGGATGATCGTGGGCTTCTTTCTCATTACAGAAGAGCATTAGAAAATGATGTTGATTGTTTAATTTCTTCAGTGACTAGCTGCGAAAAGCTCCGCAAAAAGTTCATCAATCTCGTGCGTGTGGAGGTATCACTCAAGTTGGTGGAAGAGAAAATAAAATCTTGGATTTCAACAAAGTTTAAACAAGTTATGGAATCTAGTTCCAAAATTCTTGCACTACTCCAAGATGCTCATGAGGTCGCTAAGTTGCAACATATGGTGCGCATGCTGTGCTCTGGAGAGAATCGATCCCAGCTATGTATCCTTACCTCCACAGACTTCTCTTCCTCAAATGTTAATTTTGCCGAAGCCTGGAAAGAAGCAACGGCTTATGTTTTTGGGAGTTACGTACGTCGAAGTAAGCAGTACTCAGATGCATCAGAGTATATTTGGATATCTGTGTTTCAAGTTTCTTTTTTGCAGCAAGTAAAGAGATTGTTGAGGATCAATTCAAGTGGAATCATTCAAAGGATTCATTCTTTAATCGTTGGAAGTTTGCGAAAGTTGGGCCTTGAAGTGGACGGGGGAGTTGTTAATACCCTTCAGAAAGACGGAGTCGAAAGAGTATTTAGCTCAACTGTAATTTATGAGATGGCACAGAGCGTTCAAAAAAATCTTTCGCAGCACCTTGCCTCTCTAATGGATGATGTAATTTCACCAGTAAGTTGAACGCAATTTCTGGATGTTAGTTTACTTGACACATTGTTCAGATTGAAAGCACCAGCTCATATGAATCGGCGAACTTGTTCCGCAATCATGATGTGAAACAGCAAGAACTAATTAGGGCTATTGGGGAGACGTTTTGTGGGTTGTATTCTAACTTATTAGGTATTATACGGAATCTTCTTACCGCCCTTATGGAAGAAGTGAAATCCGTTGTTGAGATCCAAGTTCCAACGCTTTATATTCATGACGAGTTTTTGCAGGCTTTTCTGAAGAACTTTAAAATCGGAAAGGGGATCATTGGGGGAGTTACCAGATCAACAGCAGAAATTCTTAGACAGAGTGCTCTCTTTCTCGGACGTTTGGCCCTTTCTCTAAAGTCCGAAAGTGATGTTCTCCACTTAAATTTGTTTGAAATTTCTGTACAACAAGAGAAGATTTCAGACCGAATAGACTTCAGGCTCATATCAGAAGAGCAATTGAAATCGACCTTTGAAATCGCTGACACTAACGGAGATGGAATAATTTCCAAAGAAGAAGCATTTGAGGCCATGTCCGCCTTATCAGTTTACCCCTTCGAATTATCTCTCGATGAGGAGCGCACATTTGATTACGAAGAATTCCTTTTGATGTTCGGGTCTCGCTTGCTATCAACCGAAGAGTTTGTTGCAATAGATATCTTACATCGATCCCTTGACCGGTTACTATCAATAAGTCACATGTTATGGGCTCTAATTTTAGTAGAATCTGAAGTGAACCTTTTTTCTGCAGCTTTAAAGAAAAGCTTTGCTCTACCCTCCAATCAACTGAGTGAGCTTTCTGTTCGAGGTAAAATCTTTTGGATTGCAAGGTCTGGGGATTCCAATGATCTGGCCTCATATGAGGACTTTCCTCTTCCCTTAACATGTACTACTACCTTGGTAACTTTTTTGCAAAAGCTTTCCTTTGAGTTCAGTACTTTAGGGATTTCTATTGATTTATTTCAGTTCAACCAATCAGCAGAGCTTTGTCCCTTTATCTCAGTCCTCTCCCACTACCTCCGTGTCATCACATTCGCCTCTTTATTGCAAGCGTATGATCAACTGCTTTTGATTTTTCTACAAACGGAAAAACGGGATGCTTTGATCGAAGATTGTGTACTTCAAGGATTGTATGATTTACAAGTACTCTCCCACAGTATTCCACAAGAGAGCAAGCTTGGGTTGGATTTCTCTAGATTGAAGGGAAAATATGAAGGGATGGTAGATCCTGTAACCCTCCAATTTTTCCTGACGCACCTGCGCACTGAAGCGGAAATTATGTCAAAGCAACTCTTCAGCCTTTCCCATATTCAAACTTCACAAAATCTTCGAACTTTATGTTTCGATGAACATGCCTCTCTTCCTTATTCTTTCGGCGTCGAAAACACTTTAAAGAAATTGCTCGCGAATGCAACTTTACCTCCCCCGACTGCCCCCCCAAAATTTTCTCTACTCCCACTGGCGCTCACAACTCCTCCAATTGATCAGTCCAATTGGGTTTTCAAATCATCGTACCAAGAAGTTACCACGCTTGTTCCGTTGAAGGATAATAGCACAAAAGTAGGCTCATCAAATTCGATACGATGGTGGTAGAGGGTTGAAGTTCGCACGTTTTAATTAATTAATGATTCACATAAAGTAGATAAAAAACGAAAAGATTGTGTTTATAAATTTTCTTGTGATCTCCGAACAAACTCTCGCACTTTCCTTTTAAATGCTGACTTGTCATTCCGCCACATCACCTACTTGAAACTTAGTATACATATATCGGTAAGGACAAAGGTTTACCGCTGCGTCGATGTTTGCAGGCGATTCATCGTTCGGATCAGACAACATGGAAATAACAGAGACGATAATTGATTCAACACCTAAAATAGGGCGCCATCGCTCTGTGGCAGATTCCTGAAAAAGAAGAGAAAAGTTACGCAGGATTTAGAGCAAGAAATCGAAGTACATGTTCATTAAATCGGTCTTCGCCAGGAGGATGTAAAATTGAAATACAGACTTTACCATCCTGATAGACTACAAAAATAGCCGAGATTAATAAGCCTCAATCAGAGCAAGGGTTATTACCATTAGGATGCCAAATAGGAGTTTTGAAAGTCATTATCGGAGGAGAATTGGGGAAATCAGAGGGAAACTCAAGTTTGGCATTAAAAAATCCTCCTTCGTACAAGGTATCGGGAGGTCCAACAATAAATAAATCCCAGCAAAAAATATTTTCATCTTCTCCAAGACCCACCGAGACTCCATCAGGAGGGTTGCGCGCCAGTTCTGGAAACAAAATTGAAGGCCTAAGAAATCACCAAGTAAAACAAGACTTACCCATAAATTGTCGACGAAGAAGTTCAGCACCGTAGGTTGTCATTCCTTCTTCTCTGTTAAATTGATGAGAGTTCTTCTGTGTCAAAGTTCTGGATGTTTCTTGAAGAGGACTCGTTTAGAGAAAAACAAAATAATCAACAGAAAGATCTGATGAATAATAATTTGCAGCGTAATTTGTACTGTCTTTCTAAGTAAGTGTTGCATTTTGGAAGAATTAATTTCACGAATCGATTTCAGGGAACTAGCTTTTGATGAACAAGAGCTGTTAAAGTTTGATCAGGTTTACATCGATGTGTTTCTTCTATTTCTCCTTATATTTGTTTAGAGAGCTCTTGATCTCAAAGCAATTAAATCCTCATTTTTAGAGAACCCTAATGAGGTCCCTTCGGAGTTAGAAATTATTGAACGTGAAATTCTCGCAGAAACTATCCACATTGCCAGAATAAACGAATCTGTTCGAGATTTACAAAACTCGATTCAGAAATCACTTTTAAGAGAATTTTCATTTAATCAGAATGTAAATGCGTTGTCGACACAATGTAAAGAACTTCAGGACGATTTGCGATCAATTCAGGATGATTTAGACCGAAGTTACAACAGTTTCGACAAGTTGCTCCAAATTAATGTCTTGAATGATGCGTTTTATGTCTGGTATGCTGGTCCATATGGTACAATTAACAATTTTCGATTGGGGAATACATCAATCAAGCCAATAGAGTCGAATGAGTTGAATGCTGGTTTGGGTGAAGCTTCTCTGGCGATTTACATTATTGCTTCGCGCTGTGGTATCGATTTGAAAAATTACTGCATAATTCCAATGGGTAGTTTCCCGAAGATCGTGAAAGTTGAAGACCGGACCAAAACTGTATATCCTTTATACATCGACCAAGGATCCTTTTCATTCTTCCCCAAACGTAATTTCAATCTCGCGCTCACTGGATTTCTGCATTGCCTCAATGAAATCGGCGATTTTGTTGCCTCTTATGATCCTACAATGGGAATGCCCTATAAGATAAACATACAGGAATTAAAGATTGGTGACATTTCTTTTACTTATGGTGTAGATGACGAAATTTGGACTCGATCTCTAAAATTTGTTCTTTCTAACATCAAGTGGATAATTGCCTGGTATAGCAAGCATGGAAAATCTCTCTCTGTATCGACCTCCACGACCTCTATAATATAATTTCCCAATTATAGTGATTGAAGAACGTTTTCGGCTTGTTTTATCAGGTCTGGCTTCTTTAAATTTAATCGCACTCTGACCGCACTGGCAATTGATTCTTGAAGATCAGCTTGATCTCTTCGTTTTATGGCCTCCTTTAGTCTTCCTTCCCAGTATGGATGTTGTCTTGTCAATTGAGCGTCAATTTTAGCAGCCGTATTGTAGTTCATAAGATGAGTATAATCGATACCTTTCCCGTCTTTCCTAAGAAATTTTTGAAAATCTTTGTGCATTATTCCAGTCTTCACAAAAGGACAAAGCTGTACAGCTCTTCTCTCATGTGGGTCGATCAGGAAAATTTGATAGAAAAGGGAAACATTTCTCACTTATATCGATAATCTCAGAACATATGCAAAAGAAGAAGACTCACCTGATCCCAAGCCATACTTATTTAGTTCACTATGATCCCATGACGAAGGATCCAAGTCTGGTGCCATTCCTATGACCGCAGTTGCTCTTTTTAAAGACTTTTGTCCCTGACCAGCATGCCCCCCATTTTCCCTATTGAAAACATAATTTTTTTATGATTCAAAGTTGTTTACAGCTAACCAAAACATATGAACTTTCTTTCTCCTTTTACTGTTATCTGCATATTCATGGAAAACTACTGATTCGTCAGGTGCATAGAAATCATATCCATGAGTGAAGCCCCTGATACCTATCGCGATCTCTTCTCCCTAGAATACATTTGACATTTGAGTCGTCAAAATAACTCAGCAAAAAGATTATATACCTGAAAAACCATAGGTTGGTAAGCATCATATGGGACGCGTATCTTAAAATGGCCTCTTGAGAAACTGAAACCAGCAGCCCAGAAAGGTTGAAGTTGCGGCATGCCTCGGATCTCAGGATAATCTTCAGGTTGTGAGAGATGACGCAGGTAACTGCTCTCAGTTAAGAATTGAAAAGTGAGCACAAGAGCTTGACCTACCGTGCTGGCATCACTCCCTCGAAATCGCTAAGTACGGTAGAAAATAAGAACTGTTGAAGGGAAAAGATTTATCATGTACCTATTACACATAATCGGCCGAGTTTGACGAGTCGAGTCCCCCTTTGCATCAATCGAACCTTGAACGTCGGTGAGGTACGAACTAAAAGAATTCTCAGAATGTACAGAAAAACATTGATTAAATACCTTAAAACGGCCATCTCATTTCCAGTTCTTTCAAACTGCTGAATAATCTTAGAATCCCAATGTCGAACAAATAAACAATGCGCATCCATTTGCATGACGTAATATTGTCCACGGTACATTCGATCTCCAATATGACGAGCAGTAACAGGTCCCGTTGCAGTAGCTGCATCCATTTTGTAAACAGAAATTTGGTCACGATACCTGCAAATCGGTTGTGTGGAGTCAACAGAGCAAGGCACTTCAAGATCTAAGCAGCCTACATCTCCTGGCACAACTTGATCAACTGCGCCGATAAACAATCTTTCAGGATGATCCGCTCTCATGAAAGCAGATGAGATTGTTTCTCGGCATTGAAAGTCTCTATAGGAAGCGATCATTAAGAAGATCGTCGGTTGTTCATTAACACGAGAACCAACTTTTTCGAGTTCGATGTTCTCGGGAGGCACCCAAAACTTGGGTACTTTCAACTGAGTGATTGGCATAATATCATAGCCATCCTCCAAAGGAAATGATCCATCAGGTAGCACAGGTGGCCAATTCGGGGTTTCAATCTTCTTTGTTTGAGGTACGGGAAAACTGTCTAAACGTTTTTGAGTCATAAATTTGTGATGAATGAAAACTTTTGAAAAGGACAGCATCGACTCTTCAAAATTAATTTCCTTGGTGTCATGGAAAAAAGGCCTCGTGAATCTTTGTTCCATTCTCAAATTTACTTGTGTCTGTCCAGTCTTTACATAATCCGCAGACCTCTGATTTTTCACGGGGGAAAGATGTTTGAATTGAAGATGCTCTGCATTAATCGATCCGTCATCAAGTATAAAGACTTTGTAGACAGCGAGAAGCCATATGACTGCGATGATGAGTAAAATGTAAGAAAGACTGAACATAATTTAATCATGCACTGTGAACGTCCCCAGTTGCACAAAATTCCGTCTCACTCCTTCATTTCGGGCATGCCCACCCACTCGAATTTTTCAATCAATTTTCGAATAAAATCAATCATAACGATCATGGAATTGCGTGAAACTCTTACGAAAAATCTCCAGCAAACAGTTCAAGAATGTTTGCTGAGGGGTCTATTCCAATCATCAAATTGGGCTTGCGAACAATTACAAGGATTTATTGAGACTGACTCATTTGAACAGTCTTCAACAATCATTCTCAAGAGTGAGGCTCCTTGTATAATGCAAGCATCAACATTATTGAGTATGGGGAACTACATTCGGAGCGCACAATGCGTCAAACATCTCCTAACCCAGCACAATGTTTCTGATCTCGCTATATTCCAATACACATACTCGAAATATTTGGCAGGGGAAAAACGGAAGACTCTATCGAGAATTGAGAAGCTTAACCAAAAAGATGTATTTCGCAAAGGCAAAGGGAAGAAAATCGAAACCATATCTATTGCTGAAATGGAAGGAAATCCCTTTATCTCTGAACTTTTCAACCTTCTAAAATTAAAATATCAGGATGGGAAATTAGATGGCTACTTGCTGTATCTTTTTGCCATTTTAGCACGAGACTATTATTCTCAAAATGGCCCCAGTGAGTCGCTTGAGGAAAGTTCTTCGCAGGTTGAGCCTTTATGGCTCTTTATGCAGTCTTTGGCAACAAATCCTTGGAATTGGTGAGTTTTGAGTGCAAGGCATGTAAATCTGGTTTATTACTTTCGTTTAGGTCTTGCTGGCTTGATTTTGCTAAGTATATCTCAGATCACCGACTGAAAGTGCCCTCTTGGGAAGAAATCTGTGCCTCTGTAAAGGTTGACTCGGTCGTCAAACAAGCAGGAAGAATCATGTTTACTTTTTTTATATCGCACGTGTACCTAGAAAAGCATCGCGGGGACTTATCTCTGCAGGTAGTGTGATCTTATTCTTTTATTTCCTTGCTCATATTTGTCTAGGCTTTGGGGAAGCTTCACAAAATATTTCCTACCTCTTTGTATATCCTTTCTCAAGTCGCTTTGGCGTACTATTCACAGCGATTGTATGATCAAGCAGAAGAATGTTTCGGAGTAATTCGCTCACGCGATCCCTTTCGCTTACACCATATTGATACCTTCTCTAACATTTTGTACGTGAAAGAAAAGCTTCCGGAACTTACCTCTCTCGCGCATGAGGTCTTAGAGGCATGGAATCAGTTTATTTCATTTTCATTTTCTCATCCTGCTTTAACTTGTATGATAGGCTGAAAAGTATGCGCCAGAAGTATGCTGTGTTGTCGGCAATTATTACTCACTGAAAAACAATCATGAAAAAGCAGTTCTTTATTTTCAAAGAGCTCTTCGACTTGATTCGAATTATTTATCTGCCTGGACTTTAATGGGACATGAATATATGGAACTTAGAAACACAGGTGCTGCTGTTCAGTGCTATCGAAATGCTATTCAGATCTGTGAGACTGATTATCGAGCTTGGTATGGACTTGGCCAAACTTACGAAATGCTCCATTTGTATCAATATGCTTTGTACTACTTCAAGAAAGCCACGTCACTACGCCCATCAGATGCTCGCTTGTGGAGTGCGGTGGGAAACTGTTTGCTCAAATTGGGATTAAAAGCTGAATCGATTGGTACCTATGAGAGAGCAGTCGCTGCAGGTGACCGTGAAGGCATTGCAACGCGAGATTTGGCCCGCCTATACCGCGATGATGATGAACAATCTAAAGCAGCCGATATGTACTACAAGTTTCTAAAATGTAATCTTTTTTCTCTTGCTCAAGGTGATGAAGAGCAGTCCATACCTTATTCTGAAAGTTTAGAGGACCTTGTCAATAAATTTCATGAATGGACGGATTCTACAAAAGAAGAAGAACAATTTGATGTCGTAGTGGATTCAGATCAGGCAGAAGCTTTACTATTCATCGCGAATCATTTTCGGAGCCAGCGACCACACTTATCGGGATATTTTTGTCAGAGGTTCGTTGAAATTTGTTTGATTGAACTTGATATAATGTGTCGCAGGTTGCTTAACTTCAATGGGCCGGAAGGAGACGAAGCTCGAATTCTTCTCAAAGACCTTCGAACTCAATTTAAATCTCAGCCTTTTGAGAAACGAACGCCTCGTAGCGATTCTAACCATGCCGATGGAATAGGAGCAACTACTGTCTCCCCTCTTTTTTCTCCATGGAAGCGATTTAATCATGGATCTACTGCGAATCAACCATCTTAAGGCGGGAAAAACTCTTGTTAGAATTATAAAAAGTACATACATTTCACTTCAACAACGCGCACATTCACGGTAACTTAACCATCACTTCTGTGACGAAGAACGAGTATTTACCCGCTGCTTCTTTATCTCCCCTTCTGCTTCAGGTTTCGCCATGACAGCAATTTCTTTTCTCTTTCTGCTTCTTGTCAAGTGACCTGGCAATTGACTTTCATCAGTAATTGACTTCTCACTAATCTCATTGAAAATGTGGGGGTTCAGGTCTCGGTTAACTTCTTCGATCTCCACAGCTTCTCTAAAAGATTAATTTCAGGATGTAAGTAAAAAAGTGCTGTATTGACTCACCTAAGCCCAGTTTCCTGTAAATTAACATCAGGCGTGACTTGATGTCGCAAGTTCAATGTATCAGTAATGATTTCATCGGAAATTGATTCGTGACTCGGACTAACAAGAGATCCCGGAGAAACCATCTTGCTCTTCGAGGAGACGTTATCACTCAAAAAAATATGTTGCAACGCAGCCTTTGCAGTAATTCGACGGAAAGGATCATAGTCGAAAAGCTTCTACGAAGAGTAGGGAGAGAACAAAAAAAGTTGTTAATGATGTGATATCGGTTGGAACTATCAGACCTGCAAAAGGTCCACACCATCCACAGGAAGATTGGGCACGAGCAAACTGAGCTTCATGGGGTACCATTTGGGGAAGTTACTTCTATAATAAGGCAGGTTTTCAATTTCCGGCCAATCAGAAGATGTTGGCGTTCCGTTCATTCTAACAAGAAATTAGCAGATAGTACGAACAATCTCACTGTCTTACTTAAAAATTTTATATAATTGATCAATATCTGAATCACCCATGAGGAGCGCTTGGTTATTGGACATTTCTGGCACAATTATAAGATCGAAGCAATTAAGTTGAACGAATTAACCTGCAAGTATGCATCCAATAGACCACAAATCAACACTCGAGCAATATTTGCTATATCCAAGCAAGATTTCTGGGGCACGATACCACCGAGTAATTACCTGTACAAAGTTCAACGAATGCTTTCAGGAAAGAGGAAAGAGTACCTCTGTTGTAAGAGACCTGTTGAAAGGGGTAAAGCTTCGCGCTAAACCAAAATCTGCGATCTTCAATTTTCCTGATGATGATATGAGAATGTTATGAGGCTTCAAGTCCCTGGAGAAAAGATGAAAGACAGCTCAAGAGTAAGTCACATCAACTCACCGATGCATCACTCCCATCGAGTGACAGTAAGAGAGACCACTTAAAAGTTGTAACGTAAAAGACTTCAAACTGTTAATAAAAGAAGACAAACACTAACAGTACCTTACACGGATAGTTTCAAGCGGCAAAGGTGCATTGGTTTGATCAAGATATTTCTTCAAATCAGAATCCATCAACTCGAAAATCAAGCTCATTCTTTCTTTATCCATTACCACATTTTCTAGTTTGACCACATTTTCATGATTCATTTGCATAAGCAAGGTTATCTCCCTCAAAGTGGAGGGGGAAATACCATCAAATTCGGTTTCCACTCTGATTTTTTTCAAAGCAACAAACTTAGATGTTGAGCGATCTAGGGCCTTATAGACAACACCATATGCACCCTCTCCAATAGTTTCAGAGTTGTTTCGACTCCCTCGAGGTTCCATAAGTTGATATCTTTGGTTCATTGTTCACTTGCTTTTGTTGTGTGAGTGAGAGATGTTGTCCTCATTCTGCAAAGACAATCAATCACAGAGGAGAAGAAGATGAATGAATCAGAAACACCAAGGTTAGAAGACTCCAAAGCAACTGTAATGGCCACTACAGAGATTTCTAATACTCCACGACCAACGAAAAGGCAGAGAACAAAGTATAACCTGACAGAAGATATCCAGGAAATGATGTACGGGTTTGGTGATGAGTGGCCATCAGATCCCCACTCAGTCGAAGTGGTGGAGAAGCTAGTAGTCAATTATGTAAAAATTCTATGTCATAAGGCACTAGAGGTCAGTGATTTTGCGGGAATCAAGTTGGAGAAAGAAAGTTTTATGTATGTCGTGAAAAGAGATCGCAAGAAGTTTCATCGCACTTACACTTTACTGCGAGCAAATGAAGAATTGAAGAAAGTTCAAAAGTATGAAATGGTAGAAGATGAATCTAAAGAATGAAGCGTTATTCCACTAGTTTGATGAATGCGATGAGATCGTCGAGTTTGAAATATTTCTTATCTTCGAAAAATATTTTTACGTCTTCAACAAACATCTCGAAAGAATATTCTAAATCTTTTCTTTCGGCAAACATTATGTGATATGCGTCAATTGTATCTAATCCTTTATCTTCTAGGCCATTCATCCTCTGCTTATACTCTCTTTCCAGATTTCGAAGAAATTCCTGACTAAGCAGAGAACATTCAACATGAAACGCTTGATGAAGAATCAGCCTCTCATGTTCTGCTAACTCAGAAGTAAAACAAGATTTCATTTGAATCTTTTCGAATATGAAAAAGTTTGCTTCATGTTCGGCTGAGAGCTTCTCTGCATGTAATAAGCGAAAGTGTAGAGTAGGAATTGCGAAGAGTCGCTCGATGAAGGCCTGTTTGTTAATTGTAAATAGCACATATTTCCCAGATATTCGGAGCATTCGCGACACTTCTTCGAGAAGAGATACCACACTTCCTTCGACTAGAATTGCATCGAAAGTTCCTTTATCAACGATGAGATGAAAACGCTCATCTCCTAGCAAAGTAGAACGAGATGGCTCAACAAGGTCATAACACTCATAGATAACTTGACTAGATTTCATCTTTTTCATGTGATCAATACATCCAGCATCATTATCGATTGCTATCACTTGAGATGGCGAGAAATCCTCGGCAATTGATTCAGCCAAAGTCGAAGTTCCACAACCAATAATCAGGACAGTAGATCCAACACCCAAGTCACTTTGTTTTAGATAGGGTTGCAACAGATAGTGTTTGATTCCATCATAAGATACAATCCATTCAAAATGACCAATCTTCTCGTTATTGTTGATCATCTTTCCAACCAGAAACCGGCTTTCCCGTTGCCCGGAGTGAATCAACCGGACTTCAGTTTCACAATTAATCGAAGAAATGCTGCGCAACATCACTCGATTCCCTTTCAAGAGAGTTTCATCACCGAAAAATTCCACCCATTCCTTAACTGTGCAAAGATTCGGAAGTTCTAGTGGAGGACATCACGCTCACGATGAGCCTCACATTCCCGTTTTCCATGCTCGACTAGGAAAGGCTTGCTTAATTGCAACGTATTTATGGATTATGTATCGAATTAAGGAAGATAAGGGACAATCATTTGGATTATATCAGCCTTGGCTCCATGAACATGAACATGGTCCAAGCTTACAGTACGAGGAGGGAGAAGTGGACACTGTTCCAACAATAGCTACAGCGGAAGAAGAGGAAGAAGAAGACGATCATCATTAAAGTGTTTTTTTTTCTCTCTAAACTAAATAATTCCAATTTCCCGCTTCTCTTTTCGCCTTTCAGTCATCCCCTTCGATAACAATTCCCCACGGGCGTGAGTAGGGATTGCGATTGCGACTCCGAGCGATCAAAATACATCTACGCGATACCCGATTTAGGCGGAACTATGATAATTGTGGTCGTGTAGTCATTACCTATGCTTGATGTTGATGGAATCACAGTCAAAACGTAGATGATGCTGCATAAGATGATATGGGAGACGTGCACTGACACCTTGCCCATCTTTGCGGAATCTTGGAACTTCGCCAAAGGAACAGTCAGCGTTTGGACAAAAAATCATTCGATGAGAACACTACAAATTGAAGGTCAGAAAGAAAGTAAGGCAAAGAGAAAAGATACCTCGTTTTTTTGATGTTCATCATAATGGCGTAACTGGATTTCTTCAGAGCAACGTGAGCACAAGATCTGTTGGTTTTTCTCTTTCGCCTGACAAAAAGGAATATAAAGGATCAATAGTCCACAAAAGTTAACCCACCTCATCCAGTAGTTGTATTCGCCGTTGTAAAATCATACAATCCTTTTTCTCATGTTGCATTCTTTCATTTAGAGGAAATATCATGTTGCATCCGTCATAGTAACAAGAAACATATCGACGTAAGCATTCAAACTGCATATGGAATCGCACTGAGATCTTTTTAACCATCTGCGAACAATTTAAAGGACAAACCACATATTTTTGTAACTCACGACCGTATCGAGCAAGGCGATGACGTCTCAGCTCAAAAGGGCAAATATTTTGCTCTCTAAAGGAGGGAATTGGCAAAGTAGTTTGAGGCGCTACCTCTGATCCATCAAGACTACGATTGATGCTCTCTTCCAGAAGATAACTAGGTAGCTTGGAGGACTTTCCTTCTTTTTTTCGTATTTTCTTCTCCCGTTGGGATTTGCGTGGCTTAATAGTGGAAATTCTTTCTTCCAATTTCTTTGGTTGATCATCGTCCTGAAAGACTACATCACTTTTTGATTCTTGTCTCAGAAGAGCTTTTACTGATTGAGGTGTTTTGGGGATATCATATGCCAATAGCGACACCAAGGATTTTACGGATTCGGCTTTTATCCATTTAAATTGGGTAAAGTGTTGAAGCAGATTTTGATACTTTAGTCGGGTGTTTGGAGAAGTTGTTGGTCCCTTCTTTACTGTTTCACGATAATCCTCAAACAGTCCATCAAACTTGAGCTGAACGGAATGAACAATGTTTGACTTGTGAAAGCCTTCTACTTCGGAATGTGAAGAAACTGGAGAACACTTTGCAGTTTCTTCTGAAAGAAGAGGATCATCTATGATCGTAATTTTATCGTTTATAACAATCCGTCGCTTATTTTCGGCACTGGGAGTATCTGGTTTCACAAAATTTTGAAATGTTTTCAAATTCTTTAATTGGAGCATGGATTCGGGCAATTCTGAGAGGATCAAAGCAGGGATGTTATATTTCGTTTCTTCAGCTCCGTTCCATTGATAATTCACTTCGACATGATTCATGATTCGTGTCTTGAACCGATGTCGAGTAACGTCGGTGACGATATCAAAGCCAGGTCCATCATCCATAGTCCACCAAGCAATCAATCCAAAGTCATCTGGAATCTCGGAGGTAAACTGAGATGAAAGCTTTTCCGTGGTTTGAGTGGGAGAAATTGTTTGAAGCATCTGGTCGGCAGCAGAATTGGTAATTTTATTCAGTGTTAGTGTGATTAACGAATGCATCTTTTCTCTGATTTCGCGAGCAGAACGCACGTAACTCCAGTATTTCGCATCTAATATCAATCCCGAGAAAGAAAATATATTAAAAGGACTGCCTCCCAAAGATAACATCGGAAGTGAAAACGCAGAGTCTTTGAAGTTTCCAACCAAATTGCCATCCTAGAGAGCAAAATATATTAAAGAACAGATAAACCAGTACAGAACAGATAAAAAAAAGCGTACCAGATAAACCAATCCCCGATTTTGAGGCTGCCTCGTGGCACAGAAGGCGATGTGGGACCACCTCCCTCGCGTAACTTTTGCTTCCGTCTTAACGGCTTGAGTCCCTAAAAGTTCTCGTAATAGTATCTCTTGCTCCGTGACCTGCTCCAATTTCAATTCGAAAGCGCTTACAAAGCCGAGTTGTCCTTGCATCTCAGCGAGTCTAGTAAATTCTTTCGGCGGAATAATTAGCTCATAATAGTGATTTTTTTCAGTCTTTGAGGAAAGTGAGGAAAACATACTTCCACTCTCATCTTCAGTCTCCAGAAGTACCGATAATCCTGAGTACATCGCTATACAGAAATGCGAACGATGAGATAGTTGATTTACGGAGTTTGAATCATTTAATACTTCGCAACCGCAACCACTTTTGATGAGTTCCGTAATTCTCTCGATGAGTCTTCGCTCGGGTTTTCCCATCTCCAAACCATTTCCATTCCGCTCAAACGAAGGGCCATTTTCTGACTCACCTTCCTTGCTGGCTTTCAGACTTGATGGTGAATCAACTTCTTCCTCGACTTGTCTTCGACTTTGAATCTTCTTTAGCTCCCGCCGTTGTCGCTCCTTTATGAAAATTCAATCGAAGATTTTACGATCCACTAAATGCTTACTTTCTCTTTCTTTTTCCGCTTCTTGTCCATTTCTTCTTCCATATCAATTGTCACTTCCTTTCCAATTTGTTCAGTGACTCCATCAGTAGGGCTTCGAGTTAATTTTGTCCTAGTGGCGGCAGTCGATGCATCAATGGACAGTAAGCCGGCTTCAATCCTATCACTTTGCTGAAGAACAAAAAAAATACAAGAATTCAATAGATTCACCTCCAATCTTGTAGATCATCAAAATCTATTTTAAGCAAAATCGCAAATGTTTCCAACAACCTTTTCCAGATCTTTGGTTGAAAGGCAAACTTGCTGATAGTTGTAATTGGCTCCAACAGAAATCCAATGAGAAATTGGCAGATTGTTGGATCTGGAAGTTGGGTGTAGCCGAAGAGCTTCACAAATTTATCCTCCAACTGCCTCTTTTCAGCCATTTGAACAAATGATTCTCCTGGTACAACATCGACGCTTTCTCTTTGGGATTTATTTTGAGGGAAAAGAAGACTAAGATAGCAGATTTTGTAGTATTGTGCGATGATGCTTTGACCAGAGAATAAAATACTTTTTGCAACTGGAGATTGGTTAACTTTTGCTTGAATGGTGACTGCCTCGAAAAAGTCATCATGACTATCAGATATATTCGTTCTTGCAGCTGTGATTCGATCAACATCCTCTTGTAGCGTGAGAGACCTTGCAGTTACATTTCCCGCTTTTTCTGACTTTGTTTCTCCAAAAGAAGTCTTTGGTTTGGAAATTGTTGCTAAGCTGCCAGGATATTCCGTCTTTTGAAAGATCAGTGATTATGAGAAAAAGAAAGATCGAGTAAGAGACCTGCAAAGAAAGATCGCTTTCTTGATTCCAAGCATCGTGATTCGCAACCGCCAATTCCTTGAGACAATCGCGAGACTTTCATCCGGATTAGCGTGGTTAACGAGTATAGAAAACGCAGAAAATACTTACCGCCTCAATACATATAGCAATTTGTTGAAAAGCTCGAATATACGCTAAAGCTGCGTCAGAATATACAGGAATCAAAGATGTTAGCTCATTGATCAAATTCACTTTAATTTGCATCTGTTCTTGTTGTATTTGCTGACGCTCAGCTTTTGACAGTTTTTTTCCATCTCGTGAAGCCGGTTTGCTCACTAAAGCGTCGTCTTTCAACACATTTACAACTTTCATAACTTTTCGCCAAGTCAGAAACTCAGATAAATAAGCAACTTCATAACTGGAAATTAAACTTAACATGTTCCTCAAATGAACTCGGAGTGAGTCCTGAGGCAGCGGTCGATAGATCCAATACTAAGAAGACCATTAATCTCGATCCAAGAAAGGAATCATTCCCTCACCTCGGCAGTCCAAGGACACGAAATATCTGATTCCTCAATTTGTAGGAAAGACCCGTGCCCTGAAAAATACAAACAAAATCGCTCATACGATTCATCAAGTGTTTCATGAAGATTTCTTTCACTAAGGGGTACCATCACCGAGCAACCAAGAGGATGATTTTTACAAGTAACTAATCGATTTTCGCACTGTTCGCTTTCATGCTGCTTCCAAAAACGGAGTTCAACCTGATATCCGCAAGTAGAACATTTAATCAACTCATTTCGCTTTTTCGAATTCGTCACCATTTGATTTTTCCTTTTTTCTACATTACATTCTTGAAACAGGTGCATTTGGATGCGATTCAAGGAAATTGCGGCCTCTCCGCAGCCAAGGGTGTAGTTTGGGCATGCAACTGGACGAAAGAAACATGTCCTTTGCATATGATCTGGCAGATGACTTTCTCTAATACCTTCACCACATTGAGAGCAGATCAAAACTTTTGGTTCCACCATTTTGATCTCTTCTTGGTCTCGAAATAAGGAATTTTGCAAGATGACAGAATGTCTCTGATGCTGTGATGACTCCAAGATCTGAGCATCTAGATCTGATTTAATAGCGGCGCGCTGAGCAGCAGATGCTAGAAGATTCTTTCTAGTCACTGCCACTAGACACTCTTCTTTGAGATGATACGGCAAGTTACATCGATGGATTAGTTTGCCACAACCCAATGAAGGACATTGAACCATCCGATTTCCACAATACTGCAAATTATGACTGTGTGAAAATAAGGAAGATGTGTAAAAATCAATAGTATTGGATTTACATTTTCATTTTCTTTTGTTCGACTTCTTGAAGACAATCAGGACAAACAGCTGTAAAGAGGAGTTAGAAATGGTAACTTCAAAGATGTGAAGTGCTTACAAAGTTCCAATTGTTGCGTATTTATTATGAAAGAGACATCGCCATTCTCAATGTTGCGAACAGAGCGAATAACACCCTGAGACTCCAGTTTGCTTGTTCCAGTTCGAGCTTTCGAATCCACAGCCTTTTCGTCAGAAGCAAGATCAATTGCTCTAAATTCTTCTAAATGTTTTCTCTCGTACACACATCATTTCTTACCTGTCAATAATATTTAACTGACTCTGCAGTTTATTTCGATCAGAAGCATGATAGTTCATCATTCAATATCTCGACATCAAAAACGTTTCAAACTGTTTAATCGCGAGAGTTTAAATTGACATTTAAAATACATGTCCATCGCAGAAAATCAGACAGCTCTTGAAATATCGGCTGACGATGTAGAAGAAGGACCAATAAGGATAGACTATACAACGACAGGCGTTGATGATATCGAGCTCCTTCATTTCATTGAGAAATTTGCCCTCAATGACGGCTTTTATGATTACTACAATCAACTCCTCCCCACCGTTTTCGAGCATCCAAATATGAGTAAGCACGAATTCGACATGCTCACCATCATCTAATGCTTATGCTATATGTAGAAACGAACATCTTGTGGGTTGAAAATCCAACTACTGGAGTTTTCCACCCAGTCAATAAGCGAACCATCGCAGAATCGATGATAGCGAAGACAGGCACTTCCTCATCGGATGCAATAGAGGGTGAGGATCAACAATTGGAAAATCTTCCTCTCATTCCAAAGATCAATTTGTTGGAGGAGAGCTCGAATGGTACTGATGACTTATTAGTTCCTCCAAACCCGTCGTATAGTAATGCTGTTCCTGCAACGGATCATGCAGTTCCTCCTTCCGCGAATGATCAGTGGGTGATTATTCGTATGGAATATCATCATTTCAACTTCATGAAGCGACTACTTTTTCTCTTCTTCCAGGTTTCGCGAGAATGATAACTTGTTATGAGACACCTTTATTTTCTTCTAGGGTGTTTTAGCTGGATTCTGCTTCGTCACGTTCTATATTCAGATATCTTCGGTAATAATTTTACTTCTATTTATTTCTTCTTATCATCTTTACATTTCAAGAACGGAAATAGCACTCTTTTACTCAATAACTACCAGCCTGTTGCACAAGAAATTAGGTCTTCGATTTCTCCTTTCTCTCTTTCCCTCTTTTTTTAATGTTAGATTTTACTGACATAGACGCTTCTACTACTTAATCAGCACGATTTCAGTAATTGGAAGTATTGATTACATCAAAACTCTGTGGAGTTCGAATACTCCGTCTAATCCCTTCACAGAGTATCTAAGCAAAGATATTGCTATGAAGTTAGAAGATTATCAAAAGACCACTTTGTTTATTGGGATCATTGTGCTAATTCTCCACTTCATTACCTTTATTGTTTCTATTATCATCAGCTTCACTGATGTTCAAATCTCTTTGCAGTTTAACTATGAAAATACCAACAAGGATTTTCCCACATGGACCAGTTACGCACTGGACGACACACAGTTTAGGTAAGAATTCTTTTGAAATGTTTAGGCGCTGGCTTGATTCAACTTAATACCAACTAACAGCCAAAATATTGATCAATGGATAACTTCGGATAGAGTTCGAATTGCTACGGGATTGCTTGCTTGGATTGGGTGAGTCGTTTTTTCCTTGTGCATAGAACTATTACTTAGCTCATAAATTTACAGATGCTGTATTCTATTGTGGCGTGACGTATCTAGATATCGAAAAATGTGGTTGAATCTTCGAAGGTAGGCTCCCTTTGCGCAATCTGATAGAGAATAACATGGACCTCAGGTTAAGAGTTACGGCATTAGCATGGATGCACAGAGCAAAATTGCTTGAAGGTGGCTCTGAGTTGGAGAAACTGTCAAGGAAAGAGCTTCAAGAGTTGGTGAATGCTTTGGAGGTAATCTTCTTTTTTTGCTTTTCCTCGATACAGCTCAATTCGTTTTAGATCGGGCTACAGAGAGCCAAAACTTCTTTAAACGTACTAGAGAGAGATCAACGAATACCTTGAGTCCGATTTATTTATCCGAAGCAAGAGACCAAAGACTAGTTGAATTTACTTTTGTGCTCGATTCACGTCCCTAAATTTCCGCTGTGAGTATTGGTTAAGTTATAATAGATTCACAGGTTTTACGAAAAATATAAGTTCCATACATAAGTATGAACACTGAACTATACATTGAGACTACACTATACCAACCTTGATTTGAGATTAGACCACCTTAAGATTCTGACCTATTTCTATTAAGAGAAGAGGGTGCGTGGCCCATCATTGCAGGGTGTGGATGGTCAGAGTAAGGGGGCGGTATCAAATATGAGGGATTCATCGGACTTTGACTCATTGGACTGGCACCTCCAAAGCTCGAGCTAACACTCGAACTGAGGCTGTTGTGCATCTGAGCTGCGTAAAATTGTGGAGGAGCACCATAAAGAGGAGGAGGAGGAAAAACAGGCATTGGAGGATATGAATAGCCAGATGGAGGGGGGATCGGGATACCGGTCATGTCCATACCCATAGGGAAAACACTTTGCGCCGGCATAGGAATTTGATTTTGATTGTTACGATAGTAGCTTCTTCCACCAGGAGAGTTCGGAAAAGAGCCTTTGCCAGCTCGATAAGAAAGATTACGTCGATAATGGCCGGGACTGACATCCCCATTCGAGGAATTGATGCTGGAAGCTTGCGAAATCATTGAATGAGTTTCCAGGATTACTGGTGGAGGTCGACGATAGGCATAGCGATTATGACGTCCTTGCTGTGACTGAGCTTCCTTAATAGCGTTCGTTTGCATTTGAAGGTGATGGGTGTAAGGAACAAAAATGTATTCCGCGTGAAGACAAGAAAATGGGACGAGAGCAATGCCGCTTTGGCTATCCTTCTCATTGGTTAAAGAAACAACAGGGTTAAAAGGATGCTCCGTTCCCATCTTAATCCGATTGGTACTAAGTTTTGGTATTTATCAAAGTGAAAGAACAAATTAAAAATAAGTTCAACTTACTTCGAATTCTCTATCGCTCGTTTGAGCCCAGAAAATTGCTCCTTCAATCTTCTCGATAGTGATTCGCAACCTAACAGAGATTGAAGGTTTTTACCGATCTCTCCGACAGGCATGGTTCCTTTCTATCGAAGGAGGAGTCAACAAAAAAGTCAAGCGTTTAAAATAACTAACTACCTTCTCGAGAATAATAAGAATAAGCTGTGTAAGAACTTTGAGATCAATTTTCCCTCCCAAAGCGATTTGGCCGTAATACAACGAAAACTACAAAAAGTACGGGGTTAACGAGAAAAAAAAAGAAGACTTGCTGCTTTACATGTAAATCATCTGAGTTGATCTTCAATGAATCAAAGTTACTATCTTCTACGTTGACATCATCTAAGACATCGTTGTTGACAACAGGATATTTTTGAGTAGTATTGGAGAAGAAGACCTTCATCAGCTTCTCTACTTCATCAATAATCTTTTGTGTGGAAAATTGCCCAAAACCAAGAAGCTTACTACTTTCCTCACAAAGATTCTGGAAGGTCTGATAACCATCACGTAAAGCGGTGACAAGCAGCTCATAGCCAAGGCTCTCAATCCCATCCAAAAGATTCTTTTGATCATCGAAGGGATCTATGATATTAAGAATCCCAGATTTATACTCTTTCTTTTCTTTCTCTTGGTGTTCATTGTGATGAGTATTATGTAGATTATTAGCGGGACCAGCAATAGGTTCTTCAAAGCCTTCTTCTCCACTAGGAACGGGAGAAACCGCCTCACTGTCACTGCGATCGCGATTCTTGTTGTTATGTTTTGCGAAACGAGGATCATCAGGAATATTAAAATCGAAAATAGATTGAGGTAGATAATTCTGATCCGAGTACTCAGTCGGATCGAAAAGTTTATTGAGAGGGATAGGACCACGTACGGTGAAGGCGTCGCTGGTCCAATCAAAATGATTAAATATTTGGAAGAAATGAGATAAAGCTTGTAAAGGAAAATGAATTTCCTTTCCTTTTGAATTAAAAGTCCAAATCAACAGAACTGCAATTACCCATGAATTTACCTTGCAATCACGAGAATTGAATAAGCTCCCACCACCATGTGTGAACCGGGGCGATTCGTAATGAAACCAAGCTTTTAATATCAGCAACGACCGCTTGAATAAATGGTTTCTTCCAATAAATTCATCAACACGCTCAATTAATGCGTCTGAGGAGAGAGACTGCAGTTGGTTGGTTGAGATGTCAACAGATACGCCATTAATCATTGATCTGATCATCTTAATCTCTGTGTTCACAAAACTGACATTGCTAACCGAGACCTCTTTATAATCATCACCAAATTTACCACCTTGAAAAGCAGCGAGACATAACGCTTCGTTGATCTTGACGAACCAAGAGTCATCCGCCAGTTTTGGGACGAATGCCGTCGCGTCAATGTCAGCATCAGGAAGAAATGTTCGAGAAACAAAGCTTCCAATAGGAAATAACTGCACCCCAACTGTACGGGCGACAAGTTCTCTGACGTAAAGGAAAACTCGATGACGATTTTCCAAGGTTTCGTAGGTTGGCTTAATAGCATCGATAACGTGGTCAGAATAATCGACTAATGTTTTCACCCACGCAGCCCATGTTTGATTTAACTCGTTGGGATTGTATCGCTCTAGAGTGGTTTCTGCGGCAGATACCGAGATATTTGGTGAGGCGGACAGTTTGCTCAGGTCTAAATCACTTTTGGATTTCTCAATGTGTGGAGACGAGGCCGGATCAACAGCAGACAAAAGCTCATTACTCAAACGGATCGCTTCTTGAAATTCTCGAGACATAGCAATCGTACGGGCTTCATCCGGTGTTTGAGGGACGAGGTTGAGAAGCTCACCAGGGTGACTACTCTCCTGCGCTAAATTTAAAGCCTTCATGAGACTTTCGGCGGGCAATGGCTCTCCTTCTACATCAGGGGATCCAAACTTTAATGTTTCAGACTTTTCCCTCCCTTCAGTTTTATCATCCAAGGCTTCTTCTTGCTCATTATTTGCAGCTTCCTCTCGTAGAGCTAGAAGTAAATCCCGTGATTGATTGTTATCACTATAACTAATCGAGCGAATCACTGAATTGGGGAGTTGCTCACTTGCAACCCCAAGAGCTTGTTGAAGGAAGATCATTTCCATATGCGAGAGTCTGTCTTGAAGGTCTTTCACCTACATTGAGTACAAATTATTTCTGGTGAAGAAGCGAAAAGCGAAGCTTTTGTACTACCTGATTCTTAGCATTCTCAAGATCAAGATTCAGTTGAGCTGTATTTGATTCGTTTTCCATCTTTGCGGATTTAAGCATCTTGAAAGCGCGTGGGAACATGAGCGAAACGAAAGAAGTACAATGATTCACTTACATCCTGCAATCTTCTAATTCTCTCAAAATTCCAGATAAAAGTCATCAGATTCGAGTTATCATTCAAAAACATGACGAAATCATTCTGAATCCAGACTTGAGGAATCTTCACTAAACCGTTGAGATATTCCTCGAGCTGTTCCTTGCGTTGATCAACAATTTCAGGATCACTTGACGAACGCAAATAGCGTTTTGGAGGCAGGGCAGGGAACTGCGCATTAGGAGAAAGTCGCTTCAATTGCTTGTCTAAGTAGTGGAAGTCGGAATATCTCCTTTTGACGATCCAAGAACGCATCCCGCAACTCACTCGAATAATATAGTCAGTGTGATGCTGTGTAGCTTCTGTATCAACAATCTGAATTTCAATAGATGAGCATTCCAAAGATCTTTTCCTAGAGTAGCTTTTCTCATCATTATCATCAAGAACCTCTGGATTTACCCAGGACGGTTGCTGATCGGAGTATCCAATACTCGATTCGACAGAAACGGTTCGTTGGGACATAAGGTTTGAAATTCTTACAGAGAGTTAAAAATGCAAGGTAAGGAGGTCGAGGTTAAATTCACCTTCGTAGCTTGGAGCGATGAGGGACGGTGGAGCGGGCAGGCGAATCAAGATGATCTTAGTTAGCTAAATAAAATCCCAGAAATGAACGAAAAAAAAGAAATAACAAATGAAGGTCAACGATGAACAAAGTTAAAGCAAGGGAGAAGAGAATAACTTTGGGGAGAAATGGTGGAGGATATGATTTGGAGTTTGGGGGAGAATAGCTAGCTGATCACGAATTATTTTCGTTGAAGCTGTTGTGCTGTATGAGGTGATTTCCGAATTTAGCACTGCTGTTTCTCATCTGGAGAAATTGTAGTCAACTTTTCTCTAAAGAAAACGGACTTTTTTGTTTTTAAAAATCCGTTTTTTCAGTCAAGGACTCACGATACAAAGCTAACTGCGCTACACAGCCTATTGTTGAAAATAAGTCTCGAGAAGTGAGTGGTGGAACTTTCTGTAAGCTTTATTACGATTGAGTTGCATTAGTCATGTTGATATCAAGTTTGTCATAAGTTTCGAATCATAACAAACTACTCAATCTTGTAAGGACGTGTAAAGAATGCTAACTTAACACTTGATTGATATAAGCGTTCACACGTATAAAAGTACAATTATACACAACTGTTACTGGTTTGTTAGTAGTAACCTTACAGGATTTAGAGAAAATGTCCTCGGGAGGAATTGCATTGAGAAGAATTGGAGATTAAGTGGGAGATTAACTTGGTGTTGATGCATTTCAGATGACAGTAATGGATTGGTTTCTGTCATTGGTTAGAGGCGACTCGACGATCAGAGCGATGGAAACTGAGAGTTGATGTTGACGGTGGAGATAGGGACAGGTGCCAAGTCGCAGTAGCCTTTTAGAAACCTTGAATGACCTCATAACTAATTTTATGTCAGCAGTGTGATGTGTCATTCGAGCAATCTCCTAGGCAACAATCAGGCTGATTCTCTTCTGTCTTCCTCTTTATGGTTATTGGTCTGCTTCTCAACAAATCCTATCTTCTTTCGTAATAACTGTGTTGTTTGCTGTTGCTTTGTTATACGCGCACAGTCAATTATTTAGATCGACTTACCTCTTAGATAGAAGACTTACGACTTAGATAGTATGTTCCTGAAGAGATACTCGTATGGTGGAATATCGGGAGAGGCTCGGTCATCACTCAAACTACTTGAGTGCGGCACCCAATATGGTACCACTGTTTTTCCAGGTGTCATCTGTTGTCGCCTGCTGGAATTCCGAATACTCTGTCGACAGAATATTCCTTCACAATAATCGCAGGACAGTTCATTTTATACGTGAGACTCTCTATGGAGCAATCAGCAATAAATTTTGATGAATCAATAGCATAGAGTTTGAGATGTTGGCTAATTGTCGCGCTTATTCTCACGAGCCCCAACCCTCATACCGGAGGGGAGATCTCTAAGGATTGTTAAATTATTGCATACGATTTGCTATCACGAAAGATAGGTCGCATCTTAAGAAGATAAATACAAGAAAGGAGTGAAATAAAACAAAAGGACGGGATGTTAAAGAGATTTTAAGGACTTGGCCACAGGAAGTTTAATTTGTGCTGAAAAAAGAGGCGACTCTCCAGACTTCACTTCCTTCGCCGTTAATATCGAATCTACTAATACATTTTCAGGCACAACATAGTCAGCGACTGTTTCATCCATAACCATGTTCTCATTCTGTCTATCACAGCACTCCCCAAAAGAATCAAGACAAGTGGGATAGAAATAAAGCCCCAACGCCCAGGCACACAAAGTCACGCAACCAAAAATCGCCTCTAACATAGTAACAGTCCAATTAAACGGTTAGCAGAAACGAACTGGAAATTGTTCACTTTCTTCATCGAATCTTCTCCTTGATTTGATTAGTGGGCGGTGGACTTTGAGAATTGCCGTCCTTCTTATCCCGGACACTTAATTGGTTTGTTATGAAGTTTCCCTTCTATTACCTCTCTCTGACCCTATTCATTTTACAACTCCAATCATATGTTATGTTTAGACTTCTGAAATTTGCTGTGCGACTTCCTGTTAAAAGCAAAAACATTCCACAGTTTCCAAGATTTCAGATACAATCATGTTTTTCAAGTTTCGCTGTACCTAAAGGTCAAGATAGAAAATCTGTAGAATGGAGAGAAAACCTTCTGCGTTCGGTGAAAACGAATGATTATAACTCTGCTGAAAAGATCTATTGGCAAATTCGAGATGAAGAGGAATCTCTTTTAAGCCAGTCGCGTGCTCCTGTCATTCATCGTATGTATGGCCTATTTCTCACTCTTTGCAACAAGAAGACACATCTACCGCATGTTAATCATATATTGCAATTCTTTGAAAAGCACAATTTTCCGATCACTGAGCAGTGTTACTTCGCTTTGATCAAATGCTATAGTGACACGGGCGAAGATCAGAAAATTATAGATCTTATACAAAAAATGAAGGACACAAACCTTGGACTCCGATATCGCAATTTCCAACCTTTGTTTACTGTCTATTTACGAAAGAAAAGTATACCAGGCTTCATTCATGCTTTGAACCTGTTGAAGGAGAATGAGTTCACTCTGAAATCAAGTGAGCTTACACTACTGTTTAAAGCGATCGACGTGGAGCGGCGCATTAGCTGTCACGATTATCTTCGAAATTATGAATTGAAGCAACAATTGGCAACAATCAACGAGATCCTAAGAAAGATAAGTGATAGTTTACTCGGAATGGATTCCTCTGATATGATAGAAGTTGTTCAACAATTTACCGAGCGTACATCTGAACAGCTGATGACAGACGGAATTTTAGTTGGGTCTAAGGAAGATGTTCCAGGACCGATTTCTCTAAAGGATAGATATGAGGAGGATGGGTCGTTTATCGCATTGAATGCATCATACAACCATCAGAGTGAGCTGCTTGACAGTCTTCCTCATTCCGCCGTAACTCCTGGAAATGAATTTTTGACTTTCTTTCGGACAAGATATATAGATTCTCGGAAGAAAGAGGAGATATTAATCAGGAGAGGAGAACTCCTTCCACCCCTTCCACTCGCTAGGTTAGTCCATATCGCAAACAACAACTCACATTGTCCCAACTGCAAAGAAGAACTCTCCAAATTGTATATTTCTGATGAACAGCGGAGATTGATACGAGAAGAACTTTATGCTGTTGGAAGCAGGAGAGATATCGGTCAGATAAAATCGTTTGAGGTAATTCCTTAGATTCTCCTTCATCGGTTATTAATGTGAGGATCTTAGGCCTTTGAAACTTGGCTTGCCGACAAGAATTTTGATGTCATCATCGATGGTGCAAATGTCGCTTACAACAATCAAAATTATCAAGTTGGTCGTTTCTCTTATAAACAGGTAATATATGATAAAGTTGAGAGCTATGAAAATTCTTATCTTTTCGTTAGATCGATATAATCGTGCAAAAAGTTCTATCATTAGGGAAGAAACCGTTGGTAGTACTCCCTCAATGTTATGCCAAGCCCGGCAGAATTATTCCTAACAGTATAAAAGGGAGGACTGTAATCACTGATGTTGAGAGAGTGAGTATTTGTTATGTCAGTACTTCTTTTATTTTACTCTTTCATAGGGTTTCATTACGCGGTTAGCACGAGCCGACATGTTGTACTCTGTGCCAGAAAGGCTCAATGACGATTGGTTCTGGATATTGGCCAGTATTCATTCAAAAGCAAACAAATTGATTTATGTCATAACTAATGATCAGATGCGAGACCACCGTGATAGATTCTTAGAGTCCTTAGCTTTCCACAGATGGAGGACTGCCCACGTGGTATACTTTACAATCAATAGGATCTGGTCAAATGCCACTAGCAATACTTCTTTTAGCGACTCTTCCAAATATCGTGATAATTTGCCTTCCATATTTAATTCTGAAGATATGTCAATTGGAGGAGAAGCACATTTATTCTTTCCAGGTGAGGAGAACTCCTGTTTCTTTTTGTCTGCATTTATGTTTTCGTTATCCTCAGCAAATTGTTCGCGTGCTATCCAATACTCTGAAAAAGGTGGTAGGTGGCATCTTCCTTCCATCGACAGTGATGTGTGGCTATGTGCAGATTTAAATCCTTTCCAAACCGTCACTGTGAAACAATAACCGACTTTATAGGTGAAACGTAATAATAAAATATTAAATTGAATCTCTTCACCATCAACCAAGATGCTTCGATCTTCAATTTTTCGACACTTAAAAGCAAATACATTTCCTAAACGTAGTATTTCATTGTTTCGAAATCATCCTGAATCATGCATATGTTGTCATGGAAAGTCTTTTGATCACGCAAAGCAATCTATCTCTGATTTCTCGACTTTCGAATCTATTATTGCTGATGATGGTCTTAGTGCCGAGACTAGTGTGAATGTGCATGTGCGATCTTTGCTCGAAAATAATCGAAAATGGGTTGCAAAGTCAACCGAAATGGATCCCAACTTTCTTAATAGCCTTCGTTCTCCTCAACAGCCTCAGTATCTGTACTTCGGATGTTCTGATAGTCGAGTTCCAGCCAATGAGATCCTGGGATTAGGGTAAGAGAGAAATTATCTTCTTGACTCATTTGAAGCTAAACCACCTTTCAGGCCTGGCGAAGTATTTGTCCACAGAAATGTTGGAAATCTGGTTTTAGGGAATGACCTAAATGCTCTATCGGTATTGGAATATGCGGTAGGTCACTTGGATGTTAAGGATATTATTGTAACAGGTATCAAGTCTTCAATATCATCATCCCATCCCGTGAATGCGAATAATAGGCCACTATGACTGTGGTGCCGTGAGAGCAGCTACCGCACGTCAAGATCTTGGGACATTAGAGAATTGGCTGCGCATGATTCGAGATGTATATCGCCTTCATAAAGAATACCTCGATTTAATTTATGTCAGTTTCCTACTACTACTACTGAAGCTATTCGTCACTCGTCAAACTAGGATGCTGAAAGGCGACACGCCTCCTTGGTCGAGTTGAATGTAATTGAACAATGTTTGAATATCTATAAAGCAGGTTAAATCCTACATTTGTTCATATTCTATATATTTCAATATTTTTGCAGGAACTGTTCAAAGAAAGAGACTGCAAGTGAGGCAGAAAGCGCTTGAAGCAGGAATGAGTAAAGAGGAGGCTAAGGCACAAATTTATCCTCGTATCCATGGCATGGTTTTCGATACATCCTCCGGCTACTTGAAAAGCCTTCCTGTTGACTTCGATCGCCGTGTTGGAACACTTGATCACATTTATGGCCTGTACAGTACCAAGCCGAAGAAAATTTAATATAAATTTTGAACTATTTGTTGTATCTCATTCTTTCTGGTACAGATAATTAATGATTTTCACATATATCCCGACCATAGTCGATGGTTTGGTGCTTTTTTGTAGTTTAGAAAACAGATGCGGTAAGAACCTTCCCATATCTTTCATAGATATTGTAAATTTGCCGAAGTTTCTATTATTCTTTTTTCATATCATTGAAGATTTTCGCTAACTCCGCTTTCATCGCGACGTCTGAAAACTTCGATTTGACCCACTCTATTGCTCGTGACTTCATGCGATGCGGAGTACAACTGTCTGGGTCAAGTTTGCTTGCAAAAAAAAACATCCTTTTCGCAAATTCATCGGCATCTTGACTACAAAGAAAACCGGTCTTTTCATGAAGAACGGATTCGGTTGGACCACCACTGTTGACTGCAATCACTGGAAGGCCAATGCTCATCGCCTCTAAAGGGACTATACCAAAATGCTCTCTATCTGGTGTGTATAATAATGCTGTAAACAGGAGAGAGCATATTAAGCAAGAATGCAAATATCAGTGATCTACCTTTGCTGATTCCGAAAAGGGCATTTCTCTCTGCTGTAGGGATAGAGCGCCTAAATACAATACTAACGTTTTCATTGACAAGAGCACAATCCTTTGGTCTTCCCAACTCATCGATGTGCCGATAGTTCAAATTCTCTTTCTTACAAAGTGCACATAGCTCCTAAATATAAAAAAATATATATATATTATTCATAGTAATTTGCATAGCAGGAAATTACCTCAAAGTAATCAACATTCTCATCTACTTGAAGATCATAGCCTCCAGCGATAATAAGAAGAACCGGGCCGTTGAGATTTTTGGCATAGTCGGCTTGTAAGAGTCTTTTCAGGGAAAGAACAGCAATTTCAATTTTTTTCTTCCGTTCGTACCGATTAACCGATATAAAGATAGAATTATACCCTTAAAAGATTTAGCATCAATGATTAGATACGCGCAATTGTACTCACCATGAGTATATTGGAGATGTTGCTGGCGAAATTGCTCAAAATCAGCTTTCTGGATCTTTGGCACTACAGGATATAGAATCTGCGACAGATATTAGCATAAAAACGACTTGTAGTGTTGTATTACCTCAGGTTTTCTTCTCTTGTACAGCTGCGGGAAAACTTCAGAAAAGACATTTAACGTAAACGCTGTCCAGAAAAGAATAAAAAATCTTTAAAGCAGATTAGCTCTTTGTCTTACCTGAATTGACAAGAATTCGATCAGCTCTGCCTGTTGTAACTTCTTCGACTTTGTCTACAAAGGTTCGATAAACTTGCTTCAAAGGATTTCCCCTGTCTGTGCAGAGAAGCTAAGAAAGAAGAGTCACCAATTGTAATCAAGAAATTACTAGGGGCCTACTTGATCAGGAAAATGACAATAAAATAATACACGGAAACCAAAAAATTTAAGAATGGGAATGGGTGCTGAAATTCCATCTAATATGACTAGGTCAACATTCCTTTGCAGTAATACCACAACAAAAGCCAGATAAATCATTCGAAGTATCGCAAATAGAGCTGTAAAGCGATTGAAGATTTGTCGCGGCAACCAATCTCCATATACAAATACACGAGACCCTAAGATTCCTAACGAAAAGAGGTGAAGGATAAAGGTATCATTCAAAAGAGTGTACCATCTGGTTTGGTTTCTTCGAAGGCATGGTTGATGTCATGGTGTGTGGTCATCAATGTTACTTCATGTCCCAATTCTTGAACTGCTTTAGAAACACTCACAATTAACTGTTCCGCCCCGCCTATTCCCAAATCTAGATGGAGGACTATGATCTTTAGCGATCTCGTTGACATTTTAGTCTCGTAATGATTTCATCTCATAAATATACGTTGCTGTTTGAGATCGTTTCCACTGACTTAATTAACTTACACAAAGAGTTCGCACCCGGAATAAAGGACTAGATTTTCGACGTTCCTAGGTTAGACAGAAGTATAAGGAACCAAATTATCATGGTGCGGCTCCAAAATGGCAAAAAGTGGGACGCTAAGTTGCACAGTTTCCGCGAGAAAGGTGAAATGAAGTTTAAGGCGGTTTATGAATCGAAGCGGGGTGGTGGAGGACATGTATGAGGGGTCGATTAAAAAGAAATGGATGCATTAAAGCATTGGCGCAAGTTTTGACAGGGAAGCGGGTGTTAGCACTTGCTCTTTTAACACCGCACCATGAGATGCGGTAATGATGAAATCGGGACTTTCGAAAGAATAATTGAAAGAACGAAACTTATCCTCTGGGTAGTATTTGACATCAACACACCGACCATTAAAAGTCCTTCCTTTAAGACTTAACAAAACATTCTTTGCCTCGATCAAAGTTGTCATTTCAACGTAGACTTTACCTATATCATTCTCGTTGATTAAGTTCGCAGACCCGGATGAAGACAGACGTGGAATAATAACTGATTTAACGATACCGAATTGAGCGCATTCCAGTCGCGTTTCTTGAATGAGATCGAGGTAATAGTTATCATCCAATAGTTCTTGCGCGGAAGCCATATTAGTAATTCTTAAAACTCTCGTTGGACTCCCCGCTGTCATTAACTTCAGATCACCACTACACCAAAGACTGTATAAATCGTTCCAACTGTAATGGATAATGCCAGGTAAAGCACCATCAAACTTTGATGGCCTTTCAATTTTAAGGAACTGGCCAAGGAATGGAATACCATTTAGGTTGAGCATGTTCGCTGCATCTTCTGCCTTGTAACAGACAATGAAAGCGAATTTGCCTGTTATTTTTATATCTTGAATCGGATTATTAACACCATAATTGCACATTCCCATTTTCTGAAGCGCACCTCCAAGGAAGTCCTTTACACCCTCATTTGTCATCTGCTCGGTAATATTACCAATGAATAGTTCCCGCACTGATTTTGTGGCATAATAATAAGCATCATGCCCATTTGAAGAGGAATGGGGAAAAGAGGCATTTTGATGTCGTTGTTGGTGAGAGGAGGACTTAGGGACGCGTTGACTTGGTGTCTGATCTCGTGTAAAATATTGTTGTTGGTCAACGACACTAAAGTTATCAAGTCTTAACGTCCCCTCCGGTGGATATGATGGAACTTCCTCGGGCACAAATGTATCTCCTGTCAGTTCTTGCCAACTAATTCCCTCAGTGATCGATCCGGAATATCTCGCAGGGCGATTTATCCTCAGCATCGATCCTAGAAAGGGAATTCCATTTAAGTTTAGACCCTTGGTACATTCTTCGGGACCTGCAAACTCGATGAAGCCATAACGATAGGAAAGGCGACAAGCTATTATCGGATCCGGGGCATTATGAGCGATAAGTTTACTCTCTCTCATAGCAAGGTTCAAAAAATCTTTCAACATATCCTCCGTTGCATCAGAAGATGTTAAGTTACCTATGAAAAGTTCTACATCTTCCCGAGGAAAATGATTTTGATGAATATCTGCTGTCGTATTCGAACCACGATTTCCTCTTCCTCTACTCGAACTTCTCCTTCTTCGATACTCTCCTCCACCTCTCCGCGAACTTGATTTTACATTATCTCGACTTCTGCTTCGACTTCTACTCCTTGTTCTACTTCTACTTCTTCTTCCAGTTCTTCGATAAGAATTATTCATTGTTTCAATTTTTCTTTATTATTTTTGCTTTTTTCGTGTGTGCATTTTGTGCCTAAAGTGCAGCACCTAAAGTGCCTGAAGGAAAAAGACTTTTAATTTTAAAATTACAACTCGAAGCGTGAATTAAGAACTTTCTTTTCCAACATCCGTTTCGACTAAGGTTTCATCATTTTCATCTTCAGAGTCTGGACCCTCCTCCATCACATACTTGCCACCGTAATTACCTGAATAGTTATCAATAATTGATTGCACATATTCCTCAAATTTGGCTCGATCTTGTCCTGATCCGATCATCTCATTGAGGTAATTACCGACATCTCCACGAAGGCGAGCCTCATCATAAGGATAAGAATCATCAATTCCAGAGCGCAATGCTTCATCTGTATTCATTCGCTTCAAAGATACTGATTCAGCCTTGTAGCTCCAAAACCTGCTATGAGAAAAAGTTAAGCCAGTTGTCTTTGGTTTTTCATCAAAAAAGTCCACAGGAAGCATCTGATCAATATTGGCAGCGGTGATGTAATAGTGAGCTTCATCTTCATGCATTCTGATAGCCTCATCCATTCTTCTTTGAGTGACTACCAACTTCTCTCGATGCACCACATGCGTTGATGCTAATTTACCTCTGCAAAAGTTGTAAGTAACTCGGAAAATTATTTGAAGCAAATTCTTACAAATAGCGAGCCTGATCCGCTTCTTGCCTTCGCTTTGCCTCTTCTGTTCTAATTTCTCGAATCTTACGCAATTCTCGAAGTTTTATAGCTTTATTAACAATGATTTTTTCTTTTTCCGCCCTAGCTAGTGAATAAGGGGGATTTTAAGATTTGAAAGTTAACTCGCTTACCGTTCTTCAAGTTCCTTCTGAAGTTTCTGCTCTTTGAATTCCTTTCCCCAAGAACTTCTTAATTTTGCAATCTAATGTACGATTACGTTGGATAAAATCGAAAACTGAAGAAAATACCTCTTCCTCATATTTAGCACGTTGTTTGGCAAAATTATTAATTCCAGCTGAAGACAAACTTCTTATTTGTACATTTGCTTTACCCTAAAGATTGGTAAGATTGACAGGAATAATGTTTCTTGCATTACCTGATGCAAAAGTCTTCCAATGGTTAAAACCTTCATCGTGTAATTTCGATTCTTTTTCGTTTGTTTGTTTGGTTGATCTCTCTTATCAAAAGAAACTTTCTCGCAATACACAGGAATTCATGAAGAGAGCTTGATTCAACTGTCGTCAGCAAGGGAAACACATCACGCAGAAGTCATCAGAAGTCAAACACAAGTAATACCCCTTCTTTCACAATACTTTCAATTCCAGTTATAGCTGCCATTATTGATTATCTTAAATCGGATCTGAATGAAGTCAATTCTCGTGAGACTTCTGCATGTTTTGGTTCTTCTTGTTGGAATCCACACCTTCAATATTCCACATGGAATTCCCTTGAAAAAGCAAGTCTTCTCAATGAAACAGGAGAACATTATTCATGATGTTGGGAGAACTGCTCTTTCATCTGCTATCGGATTATTATTCTTGAATAATGTTTTCAACCCACCAGCTTTTGCAGCCGATTATGCTCCGCCAACTGTGCAGCAGGTTCCTCAGACGATTCGACAAGCTCCTAAAGCAGTTCAAGTAGGAACTGTTCAAAAGTGGACTTACTCGACCTTCTTGGATCATGTTGAGAAAAATGAGGTGGAGAAGGTGACGTTTTCACCAGATGGAAAAAAGGCGATTGGAGTAGACAGTGACGGAGACAGATTTTCTGTTGATATTCCAAATGATCCGAATCTTCTCTCGTTCCTGGTCCAACACAAAGTCGACATTAATGTCGCGCCCATAAATAGTAACACAGGTATTGCAGGTCTCGGATTGTCTGATAACGCTGTTGTAGTTCCCGAGTCTCCCTTCGAAAAGCAGTTACAAACTTTCATTCTTCCGGGCCTTCTCAATTTAGCTCTGTTTGGTATTCCAGCGGCTCGTTTATTATTTCCATCGAAAGATACCCTTGAGAAGGCAGATCAAAAAATGAAGGAAAATTTCAAGAACACAGGTGAGGCAGATGGTACATCTGGTATTTTCGGACTGTTGAATCGTCTTGGCGGACCAAGAGGACCAAACGGAATGGATCCAACTGGTATGTCTAAATCACAGGCGAAAATTCAAGTTACTCCAAACACTGGGAAGAAATTCACTGACGTAGCTGGTTGTGAAGGTGCAAAAGAAGCACTCGTTGAAATCGTTGACTTTCTGAAGAATCCGCAAGATTATACCGAAATGGGAGCGAAAATTCCTCGAGGCGTCTTATTAAGTGGCCCACCAGGAACTGGTAAGACCTTACTCGCGAAAGCAGTTGCTGGCGAGGCTGGAGTCCCATTCATCACAACTTCTGGTGCCGAATTCGTTCAGATCTTCGTTGGAGTCGGAGCATCTCGTGTTAGAGATATGTTTCAACAAGCGCGAAAATATGCACCTTGCATTGTCTTTATCGATGAAATAGATGCGATTGGAAGAGAACGTAGTTCTGGTGGCGGTAATGATGAGCGCGAGCAAACTCTTAATCAAATCTTGGTCGAAATGGATGGATTTGCAGCAAATAATGGGATTATTGTCGTCGCTGCAACCAACAGACCTGATGTTTTAGACGCTGCTTTGCTTCGTCCTGGGCGATTTGATAGAAAAGTTGAAGTTCCTTTGCCAGATTTTAAAGGGCGTGTTGAGATTTTGAAAGTTCATGCTCGAGATAAAGTTTTCGCACCTGATATCGATTTAGAGCAGATTGCTCGACGAACTCCTGGATTATCTGGTGCTTCGCTAAAGGCCGTCTTAAATGAGGCTTCATTGAGAGCTTCGGGTTTGAAAAAGACACAAATTGATTGGGAAGCAATAGACTGGGCAATCGATCGAGTAACAATTGGTATGGAAAACTCAAATGATGAGAATGGCGTCCCTGATCTTGAGCTTGTGGCTTTTCACGAAGCAGGGCATGCGGTTGTTGGTGGCTTGATTCCTGAGTTTGACACCGTGACAAAAATCTCTATTGTTCCTCGATCCAACGGAGCAGGCGGATTGACTTTTTTCTCGCCATTGGAAGACCGCCTCGACAGTCTTGTTTCCCGACATTTTCTGGAGTCACAGATTGCAGTTGCTTGGGGTGGTAGAGTGGCGGAAGAAATGATGTACGGAGCTACCAAGATAACTGGAGGTGCATATGGTGATCTGAAACAAATTACTCGTGTTGCTAGAGCCATGGTTTATAATTTGGGGATGTCTCGTCTTCCCCCTATAAGTTATGATACTGATGAATCCTTTCGAGATCAATTTGGTTATTCATGGAATATTTCTCCCGCACTGAAACAGAAATTGAAATCTGAAATATTAAGGATCATTTCAAACGGTTATTTCCTTGCGAAGAAAATTATTGCCGAAAATGAACCGGTTCTCTATGAATTAGCGCGTAGATTATTGCAGGATGAACAAGTTTCGCAAGAAGAGTTTCATTTCTTGTTGTATGAATTTAAAGCGAAGACTGTGCCTTACGGTTTATACGGTGATACAAAGGTTGATGAGATGCCTTACACTGTAGATATTGAAAATGCGATGGAAGAGGCTTTTAACCTTCTTCCGAGGTTGTCTTCTTTGTTACCTATAGAGTCTGAGGTGAGAGATCCTGAAGTAATTAATAAACTCCCACAGTTGAGAAAGGAGTTGGACGAAGAACAAGTAAATGTATTCGAAGGTTTCCCCACAGATTTAGTGTTAGATGAAGATTGGGGAAAGTCGAGAAAAGAGTTGATTAAGGAAGCAAAAATACTTAAAGCAGCGGAATTACGCAAGCAAAAATTGATGCAGTTATTAAATGAGGAAGAGCGCTTAAAAAGAACCTTACCTGAGTAACTTTTCAACAGATACTATCATAAATTCCGAACGACGAAAATACTTGTTCATTGTAAAATATAAAAGAAAATAAGTTTCCTCCAAAGCGAAGTGCACCGCAAATTTACAAAAAAGGAAAATAAGTCAAACCGTTTCTTTTAACAACACAATAACAAGAAAATAATGAGAAAATCGAAAGTGAAACAGCCTAAGTCTATTATTGCCTCGAAATCAATTTTATTTGAGCTAAAGAGTCCCAAAAACAACAATAAGAATGCACCATCTCCTGCATTGCTTCAAGCATTATCTCAAGTGAAAGATTTTATGACAGATTCACAAAAGGCGTTAATATTGCTTCGA
Source organism: Poterioochromonas sp. DS (assembly GCA_015145745.1). Taxonomy (NCBI): domain Eukaryota; class Synurophyceae; order Ochromonadales; family Ochromonadaceae; genus Poterioochromonas; species Poterioochromonas sp. DS. Next base: position 63,905 of record VKHI01000001.1, read on the forward strand.
GAAGGGAAAAATTGTTTCGATAATGGAGATATTCGTGGAGCTTTAGATTGCTTTAATGAAGGAATTTCGTATAATCCTTCTGTTACTTTGTTCAATCTTCGAGCTGCCTGTCATAAAATGATGGAAATGTTCTCTGAAGCTTATTTCGATTATTCCTTTAATATTCGAATTGAGCCAGATAATGGCCAGCATTATTGCAATCGAGGGCTTTGTTTAGCTCGTTTGAAGAAGATGTCTTTAGCTCTTGAGGACCTGGATTTGGCGATAGGTTATGAACCCAGCGCTACTAATTACTACGCACGAGCTACAGTTTACGGTGATTTTGGTAAATTTGAAGAGGCTTTATCAGGTACATTCTTCCTAAAGTTGAATGCACGGGAGTAATTTTGATCATAGATTATACCGCCGCGATAAACAATGACAATGGCACCCTACCATCTGACTTTAAGCTAAAATGTCGTTATAGACGTGCACTTACATTGTTTGATATGCAAAAATATGAAGAAGTGATTAAGGATGCAAATGAAGTTTTGATGCTCGATGCGAATAACGTGCCGGCTCGTGCTTTACTCGGTAGAGCATTCAAAGTCCTCAATGAATATCAAAAAGCAGAGGAGCAACTGAACCATGCAATTATATTAGATGGAAACCAGCCTGCTCTTTATACTGGTAAACTACCTGCATTTGTATGATATTTATTAACATTTCCGAATCTGTCTTTAGAGAGAGGCGACATTAGATTCCGTACTGGACTGAGAAATAAAATAATTGAAGCAATTTATGGTAAAACGAGAGCTCTTATATTGTATTAATTGATTGTGTTTATTTCTTTCATAGATTTTGATAAAGCTGTCAAGCTTCTTGAAACAAGATTATCTAATGCCACCCAACCTACAGTGGACTCTCTTACAACCCCTACCTACAATAAGCTCAATCGATCCAGCTCTATGCTTAATTTTAACCGACAAAACAGTTTAGTCCATCGCTCTATCGAGCCCGACAATGTTACTCATAATCATCTCCATCCACTTGAAAGAAGGGATAGCAATGCCTCAAGCACCAACTCTTTACCAAATCTTACTAAAGGTCCATCCAATTTCGGATTTGCTCAGCTGCAGCGACAAGATACCGGACCAATGAGCTCGTCCTTCAAGAAGGAGGTCGAGGAGCAACTGGGCGATACTCTCTACAAGCGAGCGCAGGCGAAGCTTATGATCGAAGCCGACCCAACAAACATAGAAGCAGCTTTATCAGACGTCATGAAGGTAAGACTTTATATTCGGCTCCATTCAATACAATGAACTTCAATAGGCAATAAGTCACTATCCCGAGGATGATGATTATTATTTGGTCGCAGCTACATGTCACATTCGCCTACAGCGATACTTAGATGCAAAACAGATATTAGAGACCGTTTTAGAACGATCTCCTGACAATTATAAAGCCTTATATAATCTAGCTTTCTGTCGGAGAGCAGGAGGGAGTCAGAAAGATGCAATAGAGGATTTAACGAAGGTTCTTTTTTCCCTAATTCTATAAACCTTGTCATTTTGTGTGAACCATAGATAATTTCATACAGCAACCAAGAAATGGAGAGTTTTACTGCAAGTTCAATTAGTGTGCCGATTCATCGAATTTATGAAATGAGGGGTACACTGCTCCATGAAGTTCAAGGTGAGCTTAATTTCGACCACAATGAAATCGTAATTTCTTGTAGCGCATAAGTTATCTCTTATGGACTTGGGAAAAGCAATTGCAATCAATCCATCCCAACCGGCAAACTTCTTTCTTCGCGGTGATTGTCACTTAAAGTTAGGGAACTACGAGCAGGTATGATGTATCGTTTGGTATTTGTAATTAGGTAAAAATGGGTCCATAGGCTTTGATGGATTTCAACTCTGCAGAATTAAAAGGGTTTCAAGACTATTGTTCTTTGTCGCTATCTAGAGGTGTTGTTCGAAGGTTGCTGAAGGATTACGATGGAGCCCTGAAGGACTTTCAACTCGCTTTCGATCATTTGGATCCTCAAGATCGGGTAAGAAGCTGCAAATATCATAATTTCTGTTACTTTACTCTCATTATGAGCAGATTGGGAAAATTCGAGTATTATCTTTCTGCGCATTCTGCCTAATAGACATTTCCCACTACAACGATGCTTTCAAGACTCTCCAGCAAGCCCAAGCTTTCAACAGCAGTCTTTATCATGAAAAGCTTAAAGTCTATCAAGAGGATTGCAAATCCTCCTCACCAAACCGTCTTCAACAACGTAGTGAGCAAGATCTTCTTTACTGTAAGAGAACTGAATGGATTCTTCATTACCATATGGGTCTTTGTCTATACATGCTGAAAAGTTACGAGGAAGCGGAAAAGGTTATTGATTATTGCCTGGATTTCTCGATGCTGAAATATATTCCAGATGATCTCTCGGCTGGATGCTTACATTTCTTTCTCGGCCAAACTCAATTATTTTCCGCAAAATTTGAAGCCGCTAAGGGCAGCTTTGATGCTTGCTTTCGCACTCATTGGGTTGACACAACTCACCACCGTTTCATTGTAACCTTCGCAAAAGCAAAGGCTATGCAATCTCTACGCAATTACCAGGAGTCGATTGATGGTTTTTCATCTGCATTATTGCTTAGACCGAATGATCCGTATTGTCTCTTTCGACGGGCTTGGAGTTATAAGGTATTAAATTCGTCATTGGTTTCAAACAGCTCATATTTTCGTTTAGGCATTAGGTGAGTACGTTAAGGCGGGGGATGACTTTGAGACAGCAAAAGCAATTCGCCCTAACGACCCTAACTTCGCTATCGATTACAAAAGAATATCTAAGTTTGAATACATGGAGATAGCTACTGAACCTGATGTGATCGAACCTTTTGTTCCTTTATTACCAGTACCTGGATTGCAATCAAGGATTTAAAAGTTTGTGACTCTGAATGACGAAAACAGATACAGATAGAATGAATGAATATTTCAAATCATTTCTAATGAACAGTGACTTCGTCGTCAACTCATTTCTCATAAAAATGTCGAGAGTATTGATGTATTTTGTGTTTTTATTATAAATTTAATTTTTCTTTTAGCTCAGAACGCAACCGCACCCACCATTCTTTCCTTGATTTTTCCTCCTCTCCAGCTCCATATCTTCTCTTTCAATCTCATCCGCCCATGCATTTCGTACCTCGTCATTGGCATTGGTCGGAGCAATATATGCCTTCAGCACCTTATCATAAAAAGCAAGTTCATATTGTGAGAGTTGAATACCCACAACCTCACTGGCAAATTTGTAAAACATCTTCAAAACATTTTCCCCAGTCTTCGCGGAGCAGTAACAGGAATCCTTGAAGTTATTCTCTCGTACAAAATTATCATGATCTTCTTCCCTCACTTGTCGAATAGAAAGTAAATCAATTTTATTTCCAATCAGATAAATAAATTTGGTAGAGTTGTACTGATGGAGTTTGACAAGCCAATCTTGAAGGTTCGTGAAGGAGTCATGATTCGTAATATCGTACACCAACAAGGCCCCATCTGCATGTTGAACATAGGAGCTGAGATTTTTGCTTGATATACTTTGACCACCTATGTCCCACACTCGTAACGAGATTCTCTCTTGATTTCTCACAATTAACTGTTTTTCATAAAAATCAACTCCGATTGTTTGCTTATAGATCGGCTGAAAGCCGTCTGTGCGAAATGCGTTGATTATAGTCGATTTTCCGACAGAACCATCACCAATGACAACAAGTGAGCAGCTTTTCTCTAAATTCATCTTACAGCTCGGTAAATTTATTTAGCTTGAAATTTCATGCACGTAATTGTGCACGTTTGTAACGTTTTCCGTTCAAAAATTATTTTCATTCACATCTTCTGAAATTATTCATTTTTGAATTCTCCATCCACAAATCATGTTGGCAAAGGCCAGATCACAAAAAGAGCTTTCAGAAAAGAATCAAGCGATGAAGCAAAAGATGTCCGCGAAGAGTACTCGTATATCTCGAAGGAGAGGTGGAGAATTGATTGAAGCTGAGCTTCTTCGGGATCCGGAAGATATTCGATTAGATCCGCGATATGGGGGACAAACTGAAGTTTTACTGAAGTTTGTGCCGTTACGTTGTGTCGATGAGTCGACTGATCTCGATGTCGCCACGTTGCGGGAGTGGGTAGTGTACGCGATCGTCGAAGAGGATCCTGCATCCCAAAGATTTTTTGATTCTATCCAACGATATAATGATCTGATCGCGGAAGTTGAAGCAAATATGAAAAAGATACCGAAACTCAACTTCTATGATGAAAATGGAAATTTAAAGTCCGAGTCAGAAGCTCGCGTTGAAAGAGAAAGACTGTTCAGCAAATATGGTGAAGACCTTGCTCTAGCGGAGGCAGGGTTAGATGAAGTTAATACCCAATTAAAGGAACATGTTTCGTGGAGAAAAAGCATGGGAGTGAAGCTAACTATGATTGACACTGATTCGAACACTTCTACTTCCACGTGGCTATTGGAGTTGTCTGGAACCGATGACGTTCAGGAGATCGAAGACGCTCTGATTCAAAAGAGAAATTGGCAAGGAATCAAACTTGCTGTTGCGTATAACAGGCGGGATCCTCCTTTACCACCATGGGTTGGTAGAGGAGAAGTGCCAGACGGCAAGAACCCAACTTTACCTAACTATACCGGATTAGAGGTGAATATGTTAGGAGTTCGAATAATGAGAGTACCGGCAGGAATTGGTTTATACCGCCATCTTGATCGCAAAAATACCTCTATAGCCCACGACGAGTTTGGACTCTATTATGGTGAGTATGAGCATGGAATGAAAAACGGGTTTGGAATACAGATTAGCGACAGTGGAGTTTATTCTGGGAGTTTCGAAAATAACTTTCGACGGGGCCATGGACGACTTGATTTTGCTGATGGGACTACCATAATTGGAAATTTTGATGTAAAGACACAATCTTCCCTATCTTCGACAAGTTTTAAGAATCCTTACATGGACGGTGAGCCACACGGGTTGGTGGAGATATTTTTTAGCGATGGCGGATACTATCGTGGGCATATGATGAATGGTGAAATAACAGGCCAGGGAGAGTATCAATCCGCTTTTAATGAGATGATGTCAGGGACTTTTAAGGATGGTAGACTTCATGGAAAGAACAATTTTCACCAAACCGCATCAGAGGATGTTTATATGGGACAATTTAACGAGGGTGAATTGCATGGATTTGGCACATTTGTCTCAAATCGTTCAGGCGATAGTTATGATGGTTATTGGCAGGACCATCTTCGCCACGGACGAGGGATCTCAAAATATAAAGGGGTAGGATGTCATCGTGGATACTATGTCAATGGTATAAAACACGGCAAAGGTTCTATAGAATATGGCATGACTATTGGAGAAGATTTCGATGGGATGGAAGATCTCCAACAATCAGAAAAAGTGAATCAAAATGAGGTTAAACATGATGATGTTATTGACAAATTGAAATCATTTGGTTCGAAGATGAGGAACCTTCACGGCGAATCCGCGTCACGCAAGGATCGTCAAGAGGAGAGGGTTAAGGAACGAGAACATGAACATGATTTTCAATTCTCTGAGTTTGACAATATTTATCAGGGTTTCTTTCTCGGAGGCAATATTTCCAACCAGGGATCTGTGATGAACACAATGAAGCAGATACCGACGATTATTTCTCGCCTCGATAAGAGGAAAGTACTTCCTATCCAACAGGTGATAAATCACGAGTATCATCGAAAGAAGCGGTCAGATCAATCAATGGAAAAATATTCGGATCTCGAGCATTTTATTCGTCTTGAGATCTATGAGAAAAAAATGAAAATCTTTAAGCAGCAAAAGCACTTTTCAAAGAAAATGATGTTTGATGAGGATGTCTATAATTATTTTGATTATTCTCAGTATGATCAGAAGCGAATGATCCGTGAAGAGAGGTTGAAGAAGATGAGCAAGGTGAGCGAATCATCAGACCAATATTATTATAAAAAAGCGAAAATTCCTCGATTAAAGAATTTCAATACTCAATTATTTACCAATTATACCAAGAGTCTGGACCGACTCCAACCCTCTAACGATGATGGTAGTCCTATGGTAATGAAACAAGACGATTACATCAATCAAGAGTTACTCAAAACAATCTTCTCTGATTTTGAAGAAGTTCGAGAGCGCCAGCGGTTTCTTAAGTATGATTTGATTTGGCAAAGAGCTGAGGCGGCGTATGAGTCATTCAATCAAGTAGACAATACTTAAGCGACTCCAACAGTCTCAATAATTCGACTCAAATAATATTTCAACAGCCGCCTCTACGCTCAGTCTTTGGCTTCAACGCACAAATTGATGCGGCGCACTTTTCGCTATCTGGACTTGCCCCGAAGCAGTTTGGATCATGCAAAGATGGATAAAACATCTTTATCTCAGGGCAGTGCTGAATAAACTTGTCCCGATCTTTGAACGGAACCGCAGCTAATATACCAGATACAGCGAACACTTCATAATTGTAAAAACCATCTATTGCGGCAAACTTCATAGAATCATTCTTATTCGCAATAAATACCCGACGCACAACTTCATTATCTTTCTTTTTGTTGTTTCGGTTCTGGTTCTGGGTCTGATCATTGATGTTGATCAGCAAACCTTTCTTTGACATTTCTTGTAAGCGAGAGACAAAAAAGTGGTCTTCTTGACCCCATCGTTTATAACCATCTTCTATCTTCTGTTTATCTGTTCCATATTTGCTATATTCATATTGGATGGTTGCAGTCATTAACGACCGTGATCGCAATGAGATGCTCCCATCACCTCCCAGACCTTTGAAGGCATTCCATGGCGGTCCAATATAGTCAAAATGAAGAAAACTCTCGAGCTTATTTGGAGAATTGCTGCAGATGACAGATCCTCCACCAAAGATTAACACCTTTTCAGCAAGTACATTTTCCCACAACCAAAGTTCTGCCATTAACTCGAAACGCTTTTTCTTCTTTTTAAGTACAAAGTCTGGGATTGTAGTGAGGATAGCCTTTCCTTTCTCTAAAAATGGTTTGATGCCAGGATTGGCCTCAATACCTTTCAAGGATCCGCCTGTCGCAGTGTAGAAGATTTGAATAAGCCAATCATCAGGAATATTCTCAGCGATATTCTGAATCATCATTGTATATCGTCTTTGATACCACAACGGGGCGTGTAACATTAAAGTTACTGCAACACCTCCAGGTGGCTTTTTAGCTGGTTCGTCTTCCGTCGAACAATTTAATTTCGGTACATCATCTTTCTTTGCTACTGTCGATGTATCTCGTGTTAAATTGAGAATGTTTGAATTTTTTTCATAAACCTTATTTAGTAGATACAGAATAATACCTGACTGGACAAGAATCAGAGCTATGAGGAGATTCAAACAATTCATTTTTAACCGTTATTTCTATTATACCCCACCCCCAGAACAGTTAATCTTTTCTAAATAATAAATAATGTCACTTCCCATGATTGAACAAGAACTATGGAGGATTTTTACTTTCTATTCCCTTCATGGTGACCCAACTCAACCTGAGAATATGCGCCCAGCACATTTTTTACGATTTTGTAAAGATTGTCAAATCCTCTCTCGCAAAATAAACCCCACAGCGATTGAATTAGAAGTCTCGAAATTAGTTAGTCGATGCCTCTTTCATTTATTCGAATAATATTTCCGTTTGTGACAGGCTCGAATGAAGTCGAACAACTCTGAGTTCAATTCTTCCATCACTCTAAGTTTTGCGGATTTTTTACAGCTGCTTGATATCCTTGCTCAAAAGGTCTCTGACATTCATATTTAGTGTAAACGTGCTTTATTGTCTTTTAGGTTTATTCAAAGGATGCGCCTGAGTTAGCGGTAAAGCGGTTACTGTTGGAGAATATCTTACTCCTTTCTAATCGACGCGTTCCTGCTACCGATCTCTATGACTTAGATCATGCAGAGGTAGGATATGATCTGATTGAATATTTGTGAATAATTTTTATTTCGTTCTTGTAGGCGAATAAGATAGTACGAGAAATTTACGGGAAATGTTTGCAAAAGATTTTCGATTATTATCTAGATATCGCTACAAAGCGGAGAAATCATGCATTAACCGCTGAGAAGATGCTACAACGCGATCTCAGAGCATCAACTAATCGTGATATTACAGCTTTAGCGGCAACGAAGGCTATGACAGTGCAACTGATGAAAGAGCAAGCAAAGCATCAAAAGGATCTAATTGGATACAAAGAGTATGTCCAGGTAAATTTCCAACAAATCCCCTCAATAAATATAAATTATTTTGGATTTTAGTTTTGTCATGACTTTAATTTGAAGTCTACTTCATTGTTAACAGCGATTCAAGTGGGCGAAATCTTTCTAAATATTGTTCCTCTAAACCTCGAGACAAAGAGTGAGGTCGGCATGAGTTTTGATATGTTTTGCAGAGCTATCATCTATATGGCTTTCCTTGCATACCGTGATGTTGATGCTCGAATAACACCAGCAAGTAAGGTACGGTAATAGTAGATATATATTAAACGATTCTCACAGCATCTATTTACGAAGGTGAAAGCTATCTTGTTGTTTATGTGGAAAGCAGTCAACGATAGCGAAAAGACAATGCGAATGATCAGTAATAATCGTTCAAATACACTCTCCCATTTCGCTGGCTCGTTAAATGTGTTTGGTTCGGGGGCATTTTCAGATCTTCTTCTGAGTAACTGGGTGAAAGATAACTTTATTGACTACGCGACTTTTGTTGTTGATAATACAGAGAAATCCGGTGTTCTGGTCAGTGATTTCCTTTTATTTTGTCTTTATTGCTTTACTCATTTTATTTCAGATGCTTAAATCTGTGGTTAGTGAAGCAGGAGAAAGTAAGGAAACTCCTGTTGTCAAGTCAGTCGCAGAATCGAGCGAGGGAAAGATGGATGCCTTGTTAGAAGGAGTTCAGAAGTCTTTGAACTTAAATAGTGTCCCAAAGACCGCCCCTGCACATCGGAGAACGAATTCAATCTTGATTACTCATTTCTCGACGAACTTGAAAGCCAGAGCGGTTGAAAGACAACAAAATAATCCCACCCACAGTCAAGTCAACCGAAAAATGGGATCTAATGTTATTCTAGAAGGAAGAATTCTCAGTAAATTGCTATCTCTAAAGCCAGAATTAGCAGAATATCTATACATGGAAGTAGAGAACATGAAAATATCTTCTACACCCTTTGAGGTGAAGTAAAGTAAAATTAAAAAATAATCTCTTTCTGCTTTATACCGGTAACAGTACCGACAGACTTCCTAGGATACAGTAAATTCTTCACTTCCTACAATTACCTAACAGTTTCAGTGGAAATGAATACTTTCGCTCTTGTATTTCTGTTGTGCTTTTATATCTTCCCCATCCTCGCTCGACCTTCAGAGCAAGAGAGAGTTCAGCTTTGGTATGAAGCTGGTAATACTTGGCCTCCGAGTTGGCAGCCAGAGAGGGAAACTTGGCGAGAGGCGATGAGAGTGAGAGAAGAAGAACTTCTTCTAATTCCTGGAGCGAACGAGCGATGGGAAAACTTTATGCAATTTACTCAGTCACGATTAGTCCCTCGTTTTACAGAAAGAGGCTTCGAACTGATTCAAACTCCCCCAGCTATCCATGCAAAGTTAAAGGCAGCCTTAGATAAGGCCTTGCTCAATTGGGACAAGATTCGCTTTGAGCCAAAGATCGATGCAGTTTATACTCCAAACCCTTCGAAATTTGTTGATCTATTCGGCCTAGAAAGGCAAATCCTACAAGAACTGAAACCTCTTCATGAAGCATGGGCAGGGATGGAGTTGGAGCCTACCAGCGCTTATGGCATTCGGTTATATCAAAATGCTTCGTCTTTAGTTATGCATTACGATAAGATTCACACCCATGTCATCTCAGCAATTATACATGTTGGTCACGAATACTATGACGACAACAAGCCTTGGCCAATCGAAATCGAAGATCATGACGGTGTTATGCATGCTGTTAACCTTGAGCCAGGCCAGGTGAGGCTCTAAATCTTTCTTATAGTTGGTTTGTTCATTCATCTAGATGTTATTCTACGAGAGTGCTTCTTGTTTACACGGGCGACGACAGCTCCTCAACGGAAAGTATTATGCCGGAATCTTTGTACATTACAGACCTGTCGATCGATCGATCTGGAACTACTCTATTGAGGTAACCTGATCTGTCTGAAGCGCACTCTTATAACTTTCTTCTTTGTAGGATGTGATTGCGAATGTGCCTCCACACTGGAGAGAAGGTATTATAGAGGATAAAGGTATTGCAATCGACTAATTTTGATATTTCTTTCTCTGTTTGATTTTGTGTTTTTTTTTCTCGCTTCATTAGGCAGTCGCTGGTCAGGACAGGTATTAAGTTGTTCGCTTATCAAGCTTTGTTGATCCTTTGTTTGTAGGGCTTAACTATTGATAGTACGGTAACACAAGGAGCTCCCCCACGTATGATCAAGGGGGAACGAGTCGATGATATTCGTGAGTATTATGCAAAATTCAGAGCAAGTCAGCGCCATGAGGAGTTTTAGGGAGAAAAGTCAAGGGGATAAGAGGGGAATAGAGTGTACTTGAAATTAGAAAAATCTATAGGCCTACGCTTTTTTTAAAGTCTGGAGTTAATGCAGGATAAGCCAACCAAACTCCTTTACAAAGCAAGGAAAAAATGAGTGAATCACAATCTAAGGGTGGAATCTCCTTACCAGCGGCAGCAGCAGGCACACCCCACCACACTAACTTCTTTCCATGAAACGAAAGTTCCTTGACAACATTTTGCAACAGTCGTAGTTGATTTGGATTGAACATTCTTGCTAGGTTATCGGATCAAAGGGAGGAATGTTTAATAAAGGGAAGGAACTTCCTCGATAACATAAATCGAGTTTTGAGAAAAAAGATTTTTCCAAAACTACCAATGGCAGTTATAAGATTGATTTTTTGGGCCTTTCTTTGATAGGAAGTAAAATGAGTAAAAATCTGCCAACTGTCGCAGAACATAACCTTCATATATGGGATAGTGCAAAGCAAAAGTGTGGAGGGTATTTGCAAAAGAAAGCTTCCCAAACGAGTGCTTTCAGTAAAGGAAAGTGGCAAAAGAGATACTTTTGTATTAATTTAGATCTTGGCCCAAAGGAAAATTATCAGTTGGAATACTATCATGCGCCTGATGAAAAAGCTCCTCGGGCTATCATGGCGTTGGTTGGAGCGACTGTGAAGATCTCAAGCGCCACAGCATTCGCTATTAACTTCGCTGATTCGAACTCCATCTCACTCAATGCTGACTCAAGTGAAATCATGCAACAATGGATTGCAACTCTTGAAAATGTAATCTCCGTTGCAAATTTACGAGATAGAATGATTTCTCAATATACTTCCCATGATGAAAGTGGTGAAGAGCATGACGATCACCAAGAGAAGGATTACACACGTGGAGTGAATGATCTCCCAAAAGCATTCCGAACAACGGGTAAGGATCGTGGACATTATGTCAAGGTATCAGGAAAAGGCTGGCCAACAGTTAGATTAGATTTTGATGCTACATCAGTTCCTCCAGCATCGAAGGAACGTCATAAATTCATCGAAATGTTTTGTCAGGATATTGCACATGCAATCGGTATTGATCCTAATATGGTTGAAGTTATTTCTATCAAAAGTGCTCCAGGCATGGATTGGTTATCATTGGTGGAATTTGATGTGAATCTTTGGATCAACGATCATCACAACGAGTCTGACAGTGTCAGTCAACTTTCCTTCGAAAATAATCATCAGAAGAAGAAAGAAGCACGAAAGAAATTTCTTAGAATGTTATATGAGATGATTGGAGATACTTCATCGATATTATATAACGGTTATATCACGAGTAAGATTGATCCCTCTTATGCGATTAACTTCATTGATAAAGGCAGCACCAGTCAATCATCCACTCTCCCAATCTCCAAAACAGCGACTTCAAACTCCAATGGAGTAACTTCTCATAAAGAATTAATGATTGAAGAAATATTTTCTGAAAACATTGAAATCATGAAGATAATGCAGCGATACAAGGAAATAGTCGTACCTGACGATTTCGTGGATCATACCCACTTCACCATCACACTTTACTTCGAGGGGAGGATTGGTATTGTCTCGGTCCCGAATCCAGCTGTATTAATTAAGAGATATTGTGCTCTATGGCCCTTTGAGGTGAAAAATGCACTGGGATTTATCGGTACGATGCAGGAGCTATGGATCGATCCCATAGAACTAATCCCAAGAGATTCAGCACTCAAACCAACACCTATACCTTTCACTTCATCTGTTCGCCTTGGAGGTCAGTTGATAATTAACGCTGTGCATCTCACACCTGATAGTTCGTATGATGTGAAATGTATTGATCGTCGAGATGAAGCTCTCAATTCTCTGAGCACGGAGGAAATGGAAGCCATCAAAGAGACCTTCCAGCAATGTGATCTTGACGGGGATGGAGGTATCTCTAAGTTTGAACTTGAAGAAATCGTTAGAAATCGAACTCAAGAGAGGAAAGCAGCGATTGAAGAGAAGTTTCAAGCATATATACGAGAGAATGACTTATCCGCAGATGATCTGGACTATACAGAAGGCATGAAAACGCAATATCTGCAACAGATACAAGAATCACAAATAACGTTATTGAAAATGTTTGAAGCAGCTGATTTGAATGGTGATGGAATCATTTCATTCACTGAGTTTATATTAGCAGAGTCATGGTGGTTGAGATGCACGATCAATCCAGATCGAGTCCATCTCTTTTGATTTTGATTAATTCAATCCTGTTGTATTGGATTTTTAATTTAATCATGTATTTATTTCTCATTCACTTGTAAATTCAGAAACAAATAATCCCCTCCTTCCTCTCGTGGTCTCTCTTATGTTTTAACATTCTCGTCAATGACGTGGAATTCCTCAAGGAAAGTCTTGAAGAATTGATGAGAGCGGATGAGGTCAGAGCAACCCATCATCTCTCGTATTGAATGCATCGAGAGTTGAGGCATGCCTACATCGACCGCTCGAATGCCAGTATTAGTGGAGAGGATTGGTCCAATAGTCGATCCACAAGGACAGTCGTTACGCACTGAAAACTCTTGAATCGGCACTTTCGCAACTCGTGCAATCTCTCTCGTGAGAAATCCTGTCAGGCCATTCGTCGAGTATCTCTGATTAACATTCGACTTAATTACAAGTCCATGGTTCATGAGCGGAGAATGAGATTTATCATGTTTGGAAGCGTAGTTTGGATGGATAGCATGAGCCATATCCACTGAGAGTATAAACGATCTAGAAGACATCTTATCACTGAATCAACCCGCTAAAGTCAGAGAGGCGACTTACTTTGCTTTAGAAATTTGCAGAATTTCTTCCACTGAGACAGCGTCTGCAACAGTTTTACTTCGAGGGAACTCATCCTTCCTCAACATCAACAATTGATTTAACCTCAAAATGACATCTTGAATTAGTGAAGAGCCAGCACCAACGGTAGAATCTGAACCAACTTCTTCATGATCAAAGAGTGCCAAGACAGTAACGCCTTTGTCAGTCTCAGCATCATAATCAAGGAAAGACTCTAGAAGAGTATAACAAGAAGCAAGGTTATCAATGCGGGAAGAACAGATAAATTCCTTGAATAATCCGGTTCTCTGCGAGGGTTGAGTGTCGAAGAGAGAAAGCTCGAAGTCTGCGATCTGTTCTACCGAAACATTGAGGTGTTGAGATAAAAGCTGTAAGAGCAAGATCTCTTGATCTTTCCTCCACGATGAAGATACATAATTATTAAAAACTTCATTAGTGTCATGGGAGCTAGATGGAGAAGTGGAGAGCGTATCATGAACGACGTCACAGAGAATGGGTTGTAGATGATCCTCCTTGTTGACTTTAAACGCTTCTCTCTCTTCGTTCGATCTTAAATGAATGCAAAGGTTTGGAATTCGAAGTACTGAATGAGGAATCTTGACCAGTCGAGTCTCATACCTCTGAAGACACGATGATTGTTCATCTTTTCCCTGTGCTACGATAACTCGTCCTGAGATCGATAGGTCACGATCAAACCAAGTATGCCATAAACCTCCACCGTAACACTCTACATTTAGCTGCTTCATATTGCCTTGAGCGTTAGATTTCTTGGATTTTGGTTTGATTTTGAGGTTTGGACTGTCTGTGTGAGCTCCTAAGATCTTCCAGCCATTCCCGACCTCATACTTTCCACCAACAACAAATGCAACAATCGATGAACCATTTCGAATAAAATAATACTTGCCGTTTCTCTTTAGCTTATTAAGGTTCCACAACTCATCCTCTGTAAGCTGTATGAACTGATTCTTCTCGAGACGCTGACGCACTTCATGAACAGCGTGGAAAGGATCAGGGCTATTATCTATGAACGTTTGAAACCGTTGAATATATTCTTCCTCTTTGAGACTCAAAGAAAGATCTAATTGAGGTACTTCGGATATCTTACTCACCCGCAGTGCTGAGGACGATCTGAAAATATTGAGGAAGATTGAAGCGGTCGCTCGAGGCCGCATCGATCTTCCCAGGTAATTCATATCCTTTAGTAAACGAGATCGAGAGGGAAAGGAGGAAATAATCCCTGGAAGGATAAGAGTTGTGAGGGTTAAGATGATGAAGGAAGGACAGTGCATCGGTAAATTTATGAGAAAGGTGGGAGCAGCGCCTAATATCGAGACAAAGAAACGGTTGACATCTTCGGAAGACCTTATTATCGATCTAGAATATCAACCCCATTGGAATGACCTCGAAACTTCACATCCAGTCATCTCCATCTAAAGATGATGACTCTTATGCTGAGGATGATTTTGAACAAATTGATTCTGTGGGAGCATCAAATAAGTTGAGCCCAATGAAGAAAAATTCCAAATCATTTGAATTTCAAACATCAAAAGAAGCTCACTTGCAAACTAATCAAGGATTAAATCATAACCAAGGAAAATTAGGTGGTGATGATGATGAGATGAGCGGTGATCTTGAAAAATATATCATGGAAATGAAGATCAATCCTGGTCCTATTCAAGTGGATGATAATGATCACGAAGAACATGCAATTGATGTAAATAAAGTTACTCAAAGCCTCGAAGGAATCAAACCTCTTACAGAGAATGCAGAGCATCAGCAGTTAGGGGAAAAGCTGGGGTATCATGAGCGCCCGCTGACTCATATACTCACTCAAGACAATACTCACAATACTCACAACACCAACTTTGATTCAAACCACAACCATACCCAGAAACATAAATCTCCTCATCCAAAAGTAATTACTCATCAATCACCTTTAGCCTCTAAAGGACATAAGGAGGAAGAAGAGCACGAGGACCAGGTTAATGAGGCGCAAAAGGTTGAATCGCTGTTAATGGAGCTCTTTCCTGACAAATACGGGAAGAAGAAGTCAAAAGGGAAAAAATCTGGAGGAAAGCATAGTCAACAGGTAAGTATAATGTTATGCTACTCTACGTGCTGGTATTATCACGTCTTGTGGCTTAGCTCAATAGTCTCATGGGCAATAAGCTTGGGCTTTTCGCAGAGGAAGAGGAGGACATCGCAGATCAAGCAAAAGATGTTCTTTCAACTTTAGAAGGTCAATTAAAACTATTAAAGAGGGAATTGAAAGTTAAGGACGAAAAGATTGTGAAGCTCACTGAGCACTCTATGATGATGGCCAATCACATGGATCGACTGAAGGGAGAGGTGATGACCGCCAACAGAAAATGCCTAAAATGAAGATTATTGACTTTTTTTAAACTTAGATTGCTAAGTTACACGCAAGATTGCGGGATGCTGAAGTTGAGATTGAGGTAATAGCAACTTTTTGACCCTTCAGCTCCATTCTGATGTGACTCACTCAGGTGAAAGAAACTCGAATCGCGGAACTTTTGAAGTCGAAAAAAAAGATTAAAAAGGTCTCTCAAAAGTCGTCACCCATTGCAGCACATGACAAATCCCTCGCTGGGATCGAGTCGGAGAACATTAAACTAAGAGAACGAGAGCAGGCTCTTATGGAGGCGGTGAGTGAGAACTCATGCACGATAGTCACGATGATTATTTCATTTAGGTGGAAGAGCTATCATCTCAGAATGAAGATTTGATTGTCAAACTTCGCGAATCAATGCAGAGGGAGTTAGAACTAAGGTAAATATTCATACTTTCATCTCGACTGATTTTATGAAGCTTTGTAGTTCGAAGAGAGCCGCCCTCGTCAGTCACTCTGTGATGAATCATAATAACTCTTCCTCTCTTCCTAATATTCATGAGAAGGACCAAGCATACCATCATCAATCATACGGAGAACAGCGGACACAGTCAGAGCCGTCGTCATCCGATGCACCACTGAAAAGAGGGAAGAAGGTTAAAGGGAGAAGCCATTACTAGTTCCACACATTTATATATTTTGAATTGTTTATATTGTTTATTGGATTCGTATTTATAATGCTTTTCTTGACTACTCTCTGACAACAATGTCAAGGAATCCGATGTCTTCTATAAGGACAGAAGAAAAGAAGACTTGGGTAACGATTCTTTACAAAGAGGGAAAAAGAAAAAGTAATTTTATGATAACAATTGGTGCTGCGTCACATAGTTGTGTTCGTTTCTATGAGAAGCAATGTTTGAATTGCTTTGATAAATGATAATAAAGCACTGGAATGGGTAGGAGGAAGACTTGGGCGAAGCTTAATCGTGGCGGAAAGGAAAAGATCAATTTTTTGAATTAAATGATTTGTAAATCTTCTTCAATGAGAGACTTTCTTTTCCTTGTCAGGCGGTTGTATTTGTCTTGGATCGATCGAGCCTTCCTTCCCATCTCAATCTCAAGGGTATTCCAGATGCCAGGCTCTCTACTTCCTAGCTCGTCAACCCGCCGTACAATGTACTCCTCCTCTTCTTTTGTAAAAGTACCTGCTTTCAAAGAGGACTTAGACACGGTAGCCCATTTGTGTTGACAGTCGCGGTAATTGCGATTAAGCTCATTCGATATCTTCATCCAATTAATATGAGACTTCGTGCGTCCGCTCTGAGTGTAACCTGTTGCAATTGTTTGATATTTATTCACCAGTTCTCGGAGCCTTTCAATCTGAAACATCATCGAAGTTATTGGTCTGATTCGTGCAGTAGTGTTGTTATTTTACCTCCTCAGTGGTCCATGGACCATTCCTCCTCTGTTTGATCGAGGGATCTAAATGATGCTTATACCTTTCACCACATTGATGATTTGTGATTTTCGTGGTCAAAACATTTCCACCTTCATCGCATAATGGATCTTTGAGATGTTTCTGAACATATTCGGCAACTCGCTTCCACATCCCAATACCCATCTCAGAATATAACCTCACCGCTTCCAGAAGAAGCTTATCCTATCACAAGTTAAAGCGCAATTCTTATGAGAGGGGAGAAATTACCATCTCTTCGGTCCACCTGAGGCGAAATTTACATGGGGAAGGAGGAAACACTGTCTCAAAGCCGAAGGGCTTGCCATCGATTATATCAGGGGAATTAGCCTCAACAGCCATCGCAAGATCATCAAAGGAAGTATCAATGTATGAATATCGGGAAACCATCTCCTGTGAGGAGATAGAGTCCATGCGATTTCTCTTATCGAGCTCATTGATCAAAGTCTCAACGAGCTCGAAGGATTGAGGAGGATAGAAGACACAAGTATCATCCTTTTCAACAGATGATTCGAGCATCAATGTGTAATCTTCGTCATGATGATCGGCAGAAGCATGGGAATGAAGTGAAACCGCATGGAGGATAAAGGTATCGCTTTTATTGCTGTTGCTATCGCTGCTACTATAATTCATATTATCAAATATAATATTAATACATATCGAAAATCGATTGCAATACACTTTCTATTTTATTCAGCAATCACAACATACAGATCTTCGCAACTATTCCACTTCTTCGATGACAACCAAAAAGAAGTCAAATCAAAGATGAGAAAACAAATGAAAAGGCAGGTAAAGACAATTCGAATCAAGAGTCTCGATTGATTTGGGAAGGATGTTGATTCCGATGTCAATTCTCTTTCACTTTGATTAGTTGAATCTCTCAAGGTTTCAAGTTTCGTTCAACTTAGAAAAAGCGCTTTTTCTCGATGCCGTAAGCCCGCTATAACTTTTTCCGGCACTACGGCCGTTACTATGAAAAATAACAACAAAAGATGGAAATATGAGGGCTGTGTCTCCAAGCAAAAAGGAAGCTAATACAGAAAAGATCAGAGAGAATCTGATTCAAATTGAAAATACTGAACCATGGGAGAAGAAGTTTGGAGAATCAATACAGGAGAGAACGCAAAATCTTGGACATGGTTCTAACGAGTATAGAGAAAGCGTCAAGTTTCCACCACCTGATAAGGAATCCAAGCTTATGCATGAAGTTTATATCCACCATTTAGGTAGCGAAATGCTTCGTGCCATGTTTACTGATGATCAGCTGTATGAAAGGGAAAGAGCGATCGCGTTGAAGAAGCAGTCTAAGATTGGCCAACTATTGCGCAAACGAATCAAGGTGACTGATTTTGATGATGGAGGATTGAATATATCGATGGAGCAAGACTGGGATACGAGCAGTTGGAACGATACTCTGGTTGAGTCAGCTGCAGAAGCCTTGGTCTACATCTTCTACGATCTCAACGGCGTCTCCTCAATCGAAAGAAAAGAACGCGCGATTCAAATGCTGAAGAAACTCATGGATCGTCATACAGCAGCTGTAGACTATATAAAAAAGAATTTGGAGATGTTGATGGGGAAGGCGGCATCGAAGCTTATTAGGAATGGGGTGTCAGGAGGGATACTCAATCTTCTCTACGTCATCAACAGCTGTAAAGAACAGTTTTCTTTCGAGTTATCCAATTATAACTTTGCTGGTCGTATTGTAGATATGTTGATAATTGAAGCAAAGCTTGCTGCGATCTTGATTCAACATACATACAGAGCACGTTACAGCAAGAGAAAATTGAAGGAACAGCAAACACACGTCGCTTTCTCCCACCTCAAAGGATTTGGTACTGAAAAAGAGGTTTATTATCGACGATTACGAGTGATTAATGCTCGAAGTTCAGAGTTAAGATATTATTGGCGATTAATGCATGAACAGCATCCTGCATCGACGCGACAGCTAACTGGAGGAATGAGAGGACCGATCCACGTGGGCCCCACGTATCTTGTCCTGTGCCTCGATATCATTCGCTTTCTTGTCTCAGATAACCTTAAAGCCTTTGCCCATCCAAACAGGGAAGATGTTGTTCGTGCTAAGGGTTGTATTCTTCTGTCCACTTACATCGGCACAATGAATAATAAATTCGCGTCATATGCTGTGCAAGTATTAGCCGAGATCGCAAAAGTTGCGGAGAGTCTTTATCATATTATTGAATCCGGATGTATAGATTCTGTTGTTAAATATCTTCGTTATCTTCGTACTATCTTAGGAGTGGGTGTAAAGGTTGTGAAGGCGAAGAGCCAAGATACCCTATCACCAACCATTGCATATCTTTCATCCTTAGATATCATTGGAAATGCTGCTTTACATGCTGCTGGAGTATTTCGTGCTCGTGACAATTATCAGTGCGTTCGGAGTGCTGCGAAAGGAGTGGAAAGAACTGATTATCGCCAGGTTCTATCCACTATGAAAATCAGAAACGGGAGAACGATTGATGACTTGACGCCCCTTCTCTGCTCCCATCGAATTCTGAAAGAATTATCAATAATCATTCAGACGTCACAACAGCTATCGATTACAAGCAAAGCGTGTTATTGCTATCTCATCATACTCAGTTGCGACGGCCATCATCGTGCCTTGGACGAAGTTACAGCAGGAGGAGCAAAACTACTATTGAAGATTATGTCTTTTCTTACTCATGATGACGACTCCCTTGCAACCACTGCGTTGTGTATATTTCAACAGCTGACATGCTATGAGTCCAGCCGCCACGCCATGTCTATCATAAATTTGCCTGGTCATCTGCTTCCCTTGTTTGACCAAATCACTACAGCAACCCCTTCATTGAAGAGTCAGGGGAACAATGCCAGCACCCAGAGTCAGAAGAAACTTTATCGATTGTTATTAGTCATGATATTTTTAGCAAGGCAGAAGAATTGGAGGCTCTACGACCCCGAATTATTGTATGAAGAGCTTTTACAATCTGATCTTAATCACCTTAGAGAGATCATGTATGTCTATCTCCTTCGAATCATCAAAGATCAATGTTTTTTAGGAAACAACCAAGATATTACCAGATCTGATCTCTTACTGCTGCCATCCTACGCTCTCTTATCACGAGCGATGGGGAAAGTCTTGATTAATTATCCTTTTCACTTCTTACTCAATTGTTTATATCACCCAGAGAATCCTATCTATTATGAGGCATGTCCTCTCGATGAAACCTGTACAGTTTGTGTGATTTTACAAAGTTTAGTGTTCTACAAACCTATTCTAACACATGTATACTCCTCAAAATTAGTTCTATATTTGTCAAAGTTCTTATTTTTATGTAAATATTTATTTTTAGGGAAGTCTATGACAAATCGTCAGATTGTATTATTGTTTCAAGGAATTAAATCTGCTATTATCTTTTTAAGTGAAATGATCCCTGTGATTCTTTATGATGAAGAAGCCATTGTGTCGTTACTTGCTGTTGTAAAAGAGACAGAATTGATTGATCAATCAATTCTCTTTTTCTTAAATACATTGCAAGAGTTTCAAATTCAGAAGAAATTACAAGAAGAAGAGATAAACTCAGATAATCAGAGAACACAACTTTATTATACCCTGCAGCTTCAGAAAGAGATTGGAGTTTGTTCGATTAAATTCTTAACAAATTATTCCAAACTTGTTAATCATTGGCATCTTCGCCCACTGCCTGTTCGATATTTACCAGATTCCACTCGTGTTAGTGTTTCCATTCAAGATCTCTATCCTCCTGCGATCAGAGTAGTCAAGGTATGAACAACTTCAGACATTCTCTCTATTTCTAAATACCTTCTAGACTTTGCGTAATCTGAAGAACCTTTATCAGGATGCCAACAAAGAAAGCGGAACTCTCTCGGCAAGAAGAGCCAGTCGAGAATTGGGCTCCTCTTTGAAAGAAGAATTTGACTTTCATAACATCACAGGGACATTGACTTCATTTTACAGCAACAAAAACATCACTTTTCAATTCAACTCCTATCGCGATGAGATGGCATTTATTCAGGACTGCCTCTGTTCTTGCCTAGCTGAAATGACGAGGACGAAAGGTAAGGATTCTCACACACTTGATGCGATACAACTCATTTCTGTGATAGGTGGAGCAGTTGCTGCGCTACAAGAATGGGATGTGCAAAATGCTCTGAGACATCATTTACCGCCTCCTCTGAGTGGCTTAGTCTTCTCGAATAAGACCAACCAAATTCCTGATCCTACCACTACTCTCCATATCAAACCTCAACAAACAGCTCCAGCAATCCTAACTTCAGCACTTAAATCCTCCACTAATGACATGAACATAATTTCAACTGGAAAGAAGGTTACAATATCCTCTGACACAAATCTCTATCCCCGCCCTGGCTCAGCTCAGCTCACCCCAAACTCTAACACCTCCGACAACCTTCTATTCAGTCCGCTAGGCAAAGGCCTCACCATTAACACTGATTTTTCTGCTATGACCCCTCATAGAAACAAAGAATATGGCAGTAGCATCAAGAGCCCACACCATGCCCACAATACGGCTCATCCGATGAAGAGAACGCTAACAGAGGTGATCTTACAAGATGAAAGTCATGCTAACTATCGTCTTCAGCTCATGGAAATCCCATCATCATTTTTTGAACTCATTGCACATCTTTGTTTCATCGAAGAGGGGAAAATATTTTGTTTTGCTGACGGCTTTGTTAGGCATGCGCTTGATAAGCTGACGTTAATTCATACCTTACTCCCAACAAACCAGACGAACGAAGTAATTGTCCACTATCAGCAATACCAAAACCAGCAACGTCAGCAGAGTAAGCGGTTGATAATGTCTGCTTCCTCCTCAGTATCTGGTTCGAGATCATCTTCCTTCCTTCTGTCATCTGCTGTAAAATCGCCGAAGAATCGACTTCGGTCTCCTCAAGGAACGATAGCATCAACCCCTTCTTCTATCCTCAGCAACTCAGTACCAGGTTCGTTTGACGCAGAGGAGGCTAGAAGGGGACTGAAACGAGCAGAGAGTATGATGTCTGAAGGGAAGGACGATGATGACTATTATCGTCATATTGTTGACTTTGCCAAACACTTTCGTGCGTCATTTGATCAAACTCAACCTGCATTTCATCCCCAATCTGCTTTCACCCCGTCTGCAGTTCCTCGAAGAGGAACAAATGTAACACCTGGAATTAATGTCATACATGCCTCGAATGTTATGAACACCACTCTTACTCCTGATGAAGTTTTCAACTGGATTCACAGGAAGAATGATATAATTGCCTGTTTGAAAATTATCAAGAGTATTGCAAACTTCCACCACAAGCATCATGGATCAGCGAATGACATCATTTTATCCACCTCTCTTTATGCCATTGCTGCCATCTGCAAGGATTTAATTAAACTACATCTTCCGCGTGAAGATGAAGTCATTCTACTCGCATATGAATGTTTATCCGAACTTGCGAAAGACACTTTCCGTTTCCATAACCCTATGGAGGAGAATCATTTATTAGAGCTCGCTCGCCAAGAGATGTCACTATCTATCGATTTTCCTGTGCGAGGGTTAATCGCTGTTGTTAACATGATTCGCTACGCTTGTCAAGGCATTACGTCACACTATATAGTATCTATGATCCCGTTACTTAGAGAACCGCTCCTTCGAGTTTCTCGAATATTTCCTCAGCTTAGTGATGACATTCGCTCGGCTAACTGGATGCTAACGAAGAGCGCAATGATTTTTAAGAGCACCGTGGACCCGAACTACATTGTCAGTAATGTACAAAATATCACGGTTGAGATGGAGGAATTCTTTCGCACTGGCCATCTACACAAACAAACAGAAATGCAGGTACACCCAAATGCTGAGATAAACTCGAGACTTGAGAATAATCATGAAGATCGAAACTCCGCCCTTCCTATTTCATCCGAGATCAAGCTTCCAAGCACCAAGCACCACCATACCAGTGCTGGTGACTATACTTACTGTGGAGTGGAAAGTTGTGGATCTCTGCGATTCCCTGATGCGCCACACAACCATGGCGAATATCATCACCTTTCAGAGGACAAGAGGAAAGAGATATTGCAGAAACTCCCCTTGTTGGAAGAATCCCTCTTGAGTAGTCCAAATCAAAGCGAGAGAGCTCAACAATATCTAATGCCTTTGACGAAGATGACAGCGCAGGGCAAAGTGCTGCGAGACACATTACAGATTGCGAAGGCGAAGAATGGATTCACTGAAATCAGGGCGGTGAAAATGAACTCGGACAAGAGGTTCACACACAAAGTTTATGAGGACCAGAATAATTCACAGGGATTAACATCGCAGATACGAAGTATCTCCGTCACTGAATTACCAGAACTGAAACTGACACGACCAAAGATGCCGAAGTGACAATCATAAACTGAATAAGTTAAATATTAAATTAAAATGGATAGTAACAGTAACGAACGATTAACGATGAGTTGCATGAATAATAAAATAAAAGCACGAAATTAATTTAAAGAGATGATGATTGTGTTCCAATGGGAACACAATAGGTAAGTTCTGCTTTGACAGGAAGGAGCAGAGAGAAGCCAAATTACGCCTAACAAAAAGAAATTAGAAAATGGTTAATGAAAGAAAACTAAAGAAAGTCGATGGATCAATCGCAAAGGTTTTCTAGGCCTTTTAAAAGCTTATGCATCATTATAGATGTCAGTGCCCAGTGCTGTGTTCTATCATATCCATCAAAATCCACTAATCTTTTGGATTTCTTACCTTCTACTTGCGATTATCCTTGCTCTCGAAATCCTTCCTCTCTTCCAAAGAGGCATTGAAAGATCGAAGTCCTTGCAATCGCTGTAACCTCTCAGCATCAGTGACTTTCCTCGAATTGGATGTGCCACCGCTGGTATTTCGGAGCGATCGCCCCGGCGAATTATGTTCGATTGAAGGAAAATGTGGAGGAGAGTCACGCTTGTGCTCAACTGGTTGAGAGTAATGGCTTGAACGTTGATAAAACCCACGACTCAGCTGGTAGTCTCGAGAGGAATCTGTGTCTTCGTAGTAAGAGTCATCGAGGCCACCTTCATCATCTGACGCCGCAATCACGTTGTGTCTAGCGCTACTCGAGGAGGCATTCGGTTCAGGAATCAGGGCATGAAAAAGTCTTAATCTTTGTTTGTAATCCTCGACAAGAGAAGTCAGCATCTGGTTCTCCTGTTGAAGCTGATGGTTCTTCAGCTCCAACTGCGCCAACAACTCCATGTTTTCCTGCAATTTCACACCTTGAAATTCGACAGTCTCTTGTAGAACGGCATTGTGGTGGAAAATACATTCCTTCTCCATATGAGAGGTTAATTGCTCCTCATTGCCTACCCAAGCACATCCTTTGCCACGATAATTACAAAAAATCTGAAGCTCAGAGAGCATGTTTAAAATAATTCGAGAAGGTTTTCTAATTTCTGATGGGTTAAGAACAGTTTTTGTGATGGGACAAAGATTAGAACGAGTCATCCACTCGAGTAATTCATCCTCGCAAAATAAATGTTCTGTCGCTGTTTGCACAGGATTTTTCAACACCTGAGTACAAATTGGGCATATTAATTGGGATGATACTCGCTCAGGATGGACATATTGCTCTAAGTCCCGCCCCATGAGGGATGTCTTCAGCTAATGAAATAATAATAATTAAAATTGTTTTAATTTATGAACGACTTTCTCTCTCACTGCCACACATTCATTCTCGCCGCTGTGCCGGACTAGATCTACCGGTGTGGAAAAAAACGTAGAACTACAAAACCAACTAAACTAAACCAAACGAAACCAAACAAAACAAAACTAGTTGTCAAAAAGTCAAGAGAAATCTCTACGATCACAAGCGAAGTCTGCACAGTGCAAAGTGAAGTGTGATGTAAAAACTAAGACAAGTAAATTCTCAAAGGATAAGAATGTAGTTGTATCTAATTTATACAGAAATGCGACTAATTATAATGGGTAATAATAGATTGCATTATTCAACGTTTAGGTTGTAAGCCAAAGCGTTGTTTTCATTCTCACGATAAATCTGGGGGTAGACAGGCACAGCAGTAATTACGCTGGCTTCATCTTCATCATTCGAGTTGATTAAAGGAGCAACAGCTTCTCTTTCGAGTCTAGATAGCTGACTCGTTGGATGGTAATTAGAACCCTTCCTGCATTTGCTGCGACACCACTTAATAAGCTTTGTTCGAAAGCCAAAAGCGAGTAGGTAAGGAAGGATGAAGATGGAAAACAAATAAGAAACAATGGCAATTATGACGATATACTGTCCAGTCTTTTGTAAGAGGACAAACGTTGCGAATAACAAGGGAATACCACAAATCAAAGTTAAAACCAATAAATGTAAAAGAGAGAATCGCATGTACTGATTCGTCTCATGGAGAGCTGGGTTCAGAGACAATTCTTTCTCTTTCTCATAGAATATGAACTCATCTTCGTCCTCATCCTCGCTTTCGGATTGATTGTGGTCTTCATGGGAGTTGGTTAGAAGTCTTTGCTTTCTTTTCCATCTTCGTTTAAGATGACGTCTTCTATCTCTTTCCATCATATAGTGCAAAATATAGTGAATGGGTAAATCCACAACGATACCAAGTATAGCAATCAAGACGACAACATCTAACAAATCGATCGTCGCAGAAAAGATGTAGAGATGACAACAGATAGCAATTGCGAATATGGCAATCATTCCGAGAGTTCCTAAAAGAATCAAAAAGATGTCAACCCACGAAAACCATACCAATAAACCAAAAAAGCCAATTGTGGAAATTAAGATCGCGAGAATAATTGATAATAGGACCTCTTTTGCGAGGAGAGGGAAAGAGAATTCTTCGGAAGCAACGATTACCTCCACACCATATTGAGAAGCATACTGAGATCCAACGGTATCTATCGCATCTTCCCAATGGTTCTGGATATCTTCTGCGAGATCGGGATTGTCTATTAAGGAAGAAACATACGTTCTCGCCGAAAAATTGGCACAAATCCAGGTAATTCGAACAGGTGGAACCAAAGGGTTATTGGTGTTACTGTTTGTATCTTCCACACCGAGCAACTTCGAAGATGTGGTGGATAAAGACGCCCAATACAGAAGAGTATTCGTAACATTTCGAAAGAAAGGAGGAATCGAATTATATGTGGAGTTATACTGGTTATATATGCAATCCGATGCCATGTTCCATGCTGGATTGATGTTCAATAAAACACGATTATTATTTACGTAATTGCAGAAGTTTTGTAAATCATTAATCAATCCATGATTGACGTAAGAAGAAAATGTTTGTCCGGAAAATGTCACATTCACATCAGAATCTTTATAACGCTTCGAAGAACTCAGCCCCCAACAGGTATTAATCGTGTAATCGACGTAAGTGTTATTCCTCGGAGCTGATGTATAAGATGAGGTGGGGTAAAGCGTTGGCGAAGCTGAAGGAGAAGCAGTCGTATAAACTGTGGGTGAAGCGGTTGTTGGTTTAGGCGTATAACGATAAGTTGGGGCGAAACTGGGTTGGAATGTTGGGTCTGTAGTTATTACTGTGACGCTACCCGCTGAATCGATTGAACTTAATAGTGAAGGCTTGTAATTCTTGACAATATATAAGACTTGCCCCATATTCGAATCCTCGGGAAAGAGTTGAGGAATCCCAAGATCCAATTCATACTTCATCACCATAAGATAGGCAATAAACAATAATCCCAGAAGTGTTACAAGGAAGATGCAACAACTAAATCCTTTAACCACGAATTTTTCTTTTAGTCTTTTCTTTCTTTCGATAACCGCGGCATCATTCGTTGTAGGAGGAGGTGTAGGAGGTGATGCAGGAGTTCGACCATAATCCGTCGTAATAAGACCACCTGTATTACGAGATGAGGGAACTCCGCCGTGAGCACTGTTGCTTTCTTGAATAAAATTGCCTCCGGAGGCTTCTTGAACAATAGGGGAGTAAAATCGATCTCCTGCTGGATCGAGGGGTGCTGTGCTTTCGGGTAGCGCATTGATATCATCATACTCCTTCTTCGTAAGGAAATTTGCAATTTGTCGTAATATCGTTGGTTTTGCATACTTGAACTTGTTCCTTCGTCTTCGGTAACGATTTTCAAGTCTTCGAGCTTCCTCTGGACTATAAATCGGACGATTTCCTACTCCCTCGTCGTTGTAGTATTCTTCATCTTCAGAATCTAATTCAACAGCAGAAGATGGAATCAGATAAACAGGGTTTCCATGCGAATCAAAAGCATAAGTTGGAGAATTCGGTTCAGGGACAGGGGGCGGTTCACGAATTGCCGGATTAAACGCTGATGGGCGATCAGTTGGCTGTAGGATTGGGTCATAGGCACGCTCCTCGTCAGCGTTAGGTTCGTCTTCTTCATCATCATCATCTTGATTCTTCTGACATGTAAGCCAATTAAAATTTCGGTCAACAGCGTCATGGTATGACTTGGGAAAGTGAAACCACCCTGTAGTAATCCAGACAGGAATAATGATGATGTGATAGCAAAGATAGAAGACGAGCACCGATACACCCATGAATGCTCCGAGCTGACTAATTACAATCACTGGACTTATTAATTTTGAAAACAAGGATATAGTAGCAGCGCAAACCGTAAAACAGATCGGGCGGCTGATTTTATCGTAAACATGAATGAAATGTATAACTGTCGGTGTTGTGCCCCTCGGAATCACTTCACGCCAAGCCGCTCCAAACATAACGACGGCATTACCACCAACTCCAATTAATATGAAAACACTCAAAACGTTGAAAGCTGAGAAAGTACCGTACTCAAAATCAATGAGCACGGCTGCTGCATTTACGACAGAGACTAAAATGCTATATAATGTCATAAGCGTTGCGAGAAATCCTTGTACTGAAAGAAAAATATATATTGACCCAAATATTAATGCAATAGCACTTACGTAAACGCCATTATAGATTGCGTCTTCAAAGGCTTTCGTTATGAAGGTGGAAGAAATATAAACGGTCTCCACACCACCCACAGACTGATCAGATAACTGAGATTCAAAAGAATCTAGGGAAATATCATCACAAGTGCCCACTTTGAACAGTGATCCAATCAATGCAGATACAGGATTCGAGGGATCGACATTATCTTCCACATAATCTGAATTATCACTGAGAGTAATGGTCTCCAGCGCCTCTTCATAAGAAACAGTGAACTGGCAGGTATCTTCATTGAAGACGGATCCTAATAAACTTGTACCATCTTGCAAGTTAATACATTGCATGTTCTTCAAAATATTTCTCTCTGTGCGACAAGCTGAGACTAAATTGTTTTCGAGTAGGATATTATCCCAGCTGCCAAGATGATAAACGAGAGCTAAAGAAGTTGTGGACGACAATCTTCGACGAGCTTTTTCTTGAAGAGAATTTGAAATAGAATTTTGTCTTTCTTCATCGAAATTAATATATTTAAAAACGCTAGAAATACCTGTAAACTGCTTTATTAATGTCTCCGAGGCTCGCGACGAGTAAAGTGATGCAGAAGAGGACTTTTTGACCCCAGTCGAGAAAATTCGATTCATCATTGCATTTAAATCAGTTTCTTGTTGAAAGGCGAGATCTTCAGGGGATCGTTGAAACCAAGAATCATTTGTCTTGGTTGAAATGATTAATTTCCGCTGGGCCGCAGATCCTTGCAAATAAGAATACAGCGAGTAAGAATCCTCAGCTAAATTAATTAAATCTACAGCTTCATACTCTGGAATATCAATCTTTAAATAGTAATCCAATTCCGTTGCTAAACCCAGATGATTGTAGATGAAACATGCTTGAACGATCATAACTAACGCGCCCCAAAGGATACTGGCAATCCCAATCCAGTGGGAATATTTAAAAACTAATTTTGGAATATTTCTACGGAATCTTTTAGAGTAAGGGATGGGTTTATTGCGTTTTTCGTCGAAAGTTTTCCCGAAGCACGAGTAAACCGCTAACACCAGGAAAAAGCCTAAAATTGGAACTCCCGCGAACACAATCACTACCCGATAGGGCTGGTAAGTTGGGGTATTATTGATAATTGCTTCTAAAGCCTCCATCCATGTAATGTTCCCAGTCCTTTAAATCAGTTAATACTCGCTCGTTAAGAGAGATATTAAAGAGAGTGGGACTTCAAATCTGAAAACAAATCACGGAATGTTAGAATTACATTTCATTCGGATACTTAAATTGAAAGAAGTGAAGTTTGAAAACCTCGCTAATTATGTCAATGAGTTCGTATCTTTGATTCAAAATTGGATCTTACGAGGAAAGATGAAAATGAAATTAGAAGTTTAGAAGAACCCTAATTTGTTCTTGTCATATGAGACTAACATATTCTTTGTATGGCGGTAGTGATTCAACATCATCTTGTGTGTCTCTCTACCAAATCCAGATTTCTTGTATCCACCGAATGGGGCATGAGCAGGATAGTGATGGTAGCAGTTCACCCACACTCTTCCAGCTTGAATCTCTCTAGGTACTTGGAATAATTCATGTGCATCTCTTGTCCAGACACCAGCACCAAGCCCAAATTGAGTGTCATTGGCGATCTCAATCGCCTCTTCAGCAGTTTTGAAGGTGGTCACACTTACCACAGGTCCGAAAATCTCTTCCTGGAAAATTCTCATCTTATTGTGACCCTTGAAGATAGTTGGCTCGACATAGTAACCACCAGAGAGCTCACCACCCAACTTATTGATATTACCGCCGGTTAACACTTGAGCACCTTCCTTCTTTCCAAGTTCCAAGTAATGGGCAATCTTCTGTAACTGTTCATCGGAAGCTTGAGCTCCCATCATAGTGTCAGGGTCAAGAGGGTGGCCCAACTTAATCGCCTTTGTGCGCTCAACAACTCTTTTCATGAATTGATCAAAGATACTTTCATGGACCAAGAAACGAGAAGGGCATGTGCAGACTTCACCTTGGTTCAAGGCGAACAATACAGCACCTTCAACTGCTTTGTCCAAATATGCATCATCCTTATCGAGCACTGAAGGGAAGAAGATCAATGGTGACTTTCCTCCTAATTCCATGGTGACGGGCACGAGATTGTTCGCAGCAGCCTTCATGATAGTAGACCCAGTTGTTGTCTCACCAGTGAATGCAATCTTATTAACTTTGGTACTCTCGGTCAATGGTTTGCCAGCTTCTAAGCCAAATCCGGTGACTACGTTGATAACTCCAGGTGGAAGAAGATCTCCAATCAACTCCATTAATACGATCAAAGAGGTTGGAGTCTGTTCAGCTGGTTTCACAACTGTAGTATTTCCAGCAGCTAAAGCTGGAGCAATCTATCGTTAAGAAAATTGTTACGCAAGTCAAAAGACCGGAAGTAGAGACTCTTACCTTCCAAGCTGCCATAAGTAAAGGAAAGTTCCAAGGAATAATCTGTCCAACAACCCCTAGCGGTTCATGCAAGCAAATACTGACTGTGGTAGGATCCAATTCAGAAATAGTTCCTTCCTCTCCACGAATTACACCGGCAAAGTAACGGAAGTGATCAACCACAAGAGGAAGATCTGCAGCACGAGTTTCACGGATTGGTTTACCATTGTCGACGGTTTCGACCCTTGCCAAGTACTCCAAGTTTTGCTCGATTCTGTCGGCGATTTTCAACAAAAGATTGCTTCGAGTGGTCACGGAAGTCTTTCCCCACGTCTTTGCGGCCTTGTGCGCAGCATCCAAAGCCTTGTCAATATCAGCAGCATCTGAGCGAGCAGCTTGAGTGAAAACTTTTCCATCAATTGGAGACACATTGTCGAAGTACTTTCCATTGGTTGGAGGAACAAACTTTCCATCAATGAAGTTATCATACTTTGCCTTGAATTCTGGACGAGCCACAATTGTTCCCATGCTGGCGACAGAGCCAGTGGATGGTCGGGCAACGAAACGACGAACAGCGACAGAGCGAAGCATTCTATTCTATTGAATTAGCAATTAAAAAATGTGAAAGGGCAACTTGTTCTAAGTTCAAAGATACTACGCTCACAACGAGATGATGAAGATCCTGTGATACAACTCACACAACCTCTGCCTCAGAAATTGCAACTTCAACTAGAGACTTTTACTAAAATCTAGATTTAAAATAATCGATGTTTTAATTAATCGATTAACCGTTTCAAAGTTAAATACACAGCGCGGCGGTTATTATTCGAAAATCTATAACAAGATGGAAGGAGAAGGAGACCAATTTGACGAGCAACGTGAAGAGGAGGTTGAGAAGATATGGAATTCATGGAATGAGCAGTCAGTTGCAACCATCTTTATGGATGCACAAAGAATTAACAATGTCTTCGCATCAATCAAAAAGCAGTTAGACTATCTTCGAGACAATCATTCGAAGCTTAACATCGATTTTCAGGCATTTACTTCGAGTTTCATGGCCCCAAGTGCAAGAAAATCGGAGGATTCCGCACACCCAACAAAGACAGTACTACCTTCATTCTCACTTGCTAACTTCGCGACACAAGATGACATGTCATTACTACGAGGTGAAATTGAAAGCCTCCGTGAAGAATTAAGAACTCGTTTTGACTTTGAACAAAGGATTCTGAAAATTGAGCAAGTAATCACAACCAATAATCGTGAACTATCTCATAAGATGGACGTATTAAGCCTTCAATTAAGTAATAATAATTTAGAAATGTCACAACATCATGATGAATTTATTAGTTTTCAATCAGATTATCAAATTACACTTGAAGGTTTAAATAAATTAATTGAGGATAAATTTACTTCATTAGAAGTGAATGATATGACTGCACAGAAAGAAAATGATTTAAAATTAAATCAAATGAAAGATATTATATCAATACAAGAATTAAAAGTGAAACAATTAGAAGGAAAATTAAATCATTCTCTTGAAACATTAGCTGAATTAAATCATACGATTGATAATTTCCCTAAAAATCATTTAGAGGTTATTCATCAACAATTACAAGAATTAACAACTGATAAAGCTGAACGGATTGAGTTAGATGCTAAAGCTGATTTAATTCTTACTTTAGGGAAAGCTGATCAAAATGATTTCCTTAATCTTCAAGGATTTACCGAGGAGTTAGAACGACGACTGATTCAAACTCTTTCTGACACCGCCGAGAAGATGAAAACAATCGAACAAAAGCTCGATCATCGTTCTGATCGCATTGCGACTTGGTGTTTGAAACAACTAAGAAAAGAATTAAAAGCGATGAATATCACGGAGAACGATCATCGTGATGGTACTGACATAGGCAAAGTGCGTTGCTTAGTCTGTGATCAGGTGACATCACAGCAAAAGTTTGTGAGTGATGTTGTTTTTGGGGGACCAGAGTTCCATCAAACTCTCAAAGGATTCCATCGAGGTAGGTCGAGCAGTCCTCCGCCAACAGAGCAAGCTCAATCCCCCACACGACGAGAGAGAAGTCCTTCTAACACTAATCCTGCAAATCGAGGGCATTCTCGACTCGTCAGCCCCGGCCAGTCCCCTTATGATCCTAAATACTACGCCAATCCGCATGGTAATAACTACTATGATCAGCAGGTCGAAGATCCTGACTATATGGCTGACTTCAAGTATCGAGCATCATCGGTGGACATGACAAACATGCCTGGAACAAATGCTTACAACGCCACCGCTCCCGCCAATAGCAATGCTCCAGTAAAACTCCCTCCTGCAACGAAGGCTGGACACAGTCAGAGTACTCCGTTGATCCAAATCACTAGCGTGCATCATCAGGATGGGAACACGCTCGCTCATTACGGCAGACAAGCTCCCGTCACGGAGCCGATGGATATGACGCAGTATAAAGACCTTGATAGGTTCGTTGCTTATTTTCTATCTGTTGCTGCTTCTAATGACTTGCAATGTAGGAGAATTGGGCGGAAGACTGTGGTAGGCACACAGGGCAATAATAACAACCAAGCGTTATTCTCTAGGAAAGGTCGACCTCTCTCAGCCCCAATGAAGAGGAGCACCATTTCTTCAGGGAAATTAAAGCCAATGGGTAAACTCGTGCGTGATGAAGATGCACCAACCATGGAGTTTGATTAATACTATAATGTCGACAAGAATCCCTTCCTCTCCTCAATAACGTTTTCCTTACACAGATAATCATCTAATTTCTTTTTTCTTGTTTTCACTCTCTTTGTCGGAGGAAGGTCATCGCAGTGTTCCATGCTCTCGTTTTTCATACTTTTACAATTTTTGTATCAAATCAGAAAATAAGAATAAGAATTACTTTAGAATTTGATAATATTAACATTAATAAATACATTATATTCAGAGATATTCCTCCAATCGTTTACACCTCTAATCCTTCTACTTCTGCAACATTCGCTGTAATGTCTTTAGGTTCAGGTTCATCATAATATTTGCGATACCACTTCTCAAAGACGACAGGTTTAATCCTTGGGGCTTCTTCATCCTCTCCAACTCCATCAGCTATTACCGAGAGACAATCATCGATATCAGCACTCTCAACAGGAAAAGGAGATCTTAACACCTTTAACAGCTGACGCACTTGATTAGGACCAATACACTTATCATCCACACTAGCCATCTCATCAAAAGCCTGGCGTATTGGTGACCATTTGCTTACACAAACTCCTGACAGTTCACGACAATCACAAGTATCTTGTTTCCCTCTTGATCGAATATACGGCCTCAGACGGTACGTGGAGAGACAGTTCCTTGCACATGAGAGACAAACTTTCTTCAGATGTTTATTGTTCGGCATCCAGCATTCAAAGCAGGCTTCCATCGCTTTTCTCCGCCAGTCATACTTATCCATGTGAGTATCTAAACAATATCTTTGGGAAACATAGGAGAAGCGTAAATTTAAAAAATCGTGAGGAAGTGCGGGAGAGGTAGCGGAAATTTGAGGAAGTGAATGTAAAGGAGAGGGAAAAGGTGATGCAGAGTATAGATAAGGAGAGAAAGCCAGGAAGTTGAAACTTAAAAGGGAAGGTAGTGAAGAGAGAGGAAGTAGTGAGGAAGAGAGATCAAGGTAGTCAGAGGTAGTGAAATCAAGGTAGTGTCGAAGTAGAAGAGGAGGTTGGGAGAGATAGAAACGAAGAACTAAGGAGGAAAAGAAGGGAAGAGGAAGCGGGGAAGAGGTGCAAACAGTGGTGGTAGTGGTAGTGGTAGTGGTAGTGGTAGTGGTAGTGGTAGTGGTAGTGGTAGTGGTAGTGGTAGTGGTAGTGGTAGTGGT
>VKHI01000001.1:98428-159453 GCA_015145745.1 Poterioochromonas sp. DS
AGTGTGAAGGAACTTACTTTAAGCCTTTCTCATATGCGTCATTCTTGATCTCAGTGTGGCTATAACCTGCTTGATTCGGCAACACAGCTTCCGGATTATCGATGAGATTTGGCTCCATCCCTTCTTTAGCCAGATTTAATTTCAACTTCTTCATAACTTGTCGCGATCTTCCCTCCTCCTTTACAGCATAAGTCAGTCCAATCACATACTACAATTATGAAGGAAAGTTTTTTACCTGAATAATCCGAAAGTAAGGCTTAAGAACAGGCAATTCCTTCGCGAATAAAGGCTTATGAGAAGAAACGAAAACAGTGTGACGATCACCACAGGCGACTTGAAGAATCTTCGAGTTCTTGATCGCAGAAACACGTGTTGGTTGTAGACGAATCTCACTGTCTCCTAATCCTAATTCTCCAAAGCCATTAAACCCCCACACCACAAGATCAATAGTCCTGGACTCACAGATCGCAGCGGAATGTCTCAGACCAGCTGAGAGATCTGACACTTTCTCAAGATTATTAATAAGCTTCGGTTCAGGATTGTCGAACTGATTTCCTTGACCTAATTGACCATATTCATTTCCTCCCCATGAGATTACTTGTCCAGATAAATTCACAAGAGCAAGATTATGACTGCCGCCAGCGACGACTCGCCGTAGTGAGATATCTAATTTCTTCAGATATTTCGTGATGTAACGATTCTCTTGAGGCCTAAATCGTTGATCTGGATCACCAGAGCCTAATTGTCCACGTGATTCATCTCCCCAACCATAGACGAGAGTCTCTTCATAGTCATAGTTCGTGCGAACTTTCAGCAAAGCGATGGAGTGTTCAAAGCCTGATGCGATATCTAACACTACAGCCCTCGATACATTAGCTGGGAAAGTGACAGGTCTTGGAGAAAGCTCTTCCGGGGACTCGTAACCTATTCCTAGCTGACCTTTATGATTTCTTCCCCAGGAGAAGAGAGTGTTTTCATCGGTCATGGCGAGAGCATGGAAACCACCACAAGTCACCTTCTTTATCACAAATCTTTGCAAACTCGTAATCTGACGTGGCATAGATAAAGTCAAAGAATCACCGTGGCCTAAAATTCCGAATTTCCCGAATCCCCAAGAATAGACATGACCGCGTTTAGTGATGACATAACTGACGCCTCGACCCGCAACAACGTTGATTGGTCGATCAAATGACTCATCCCATGGTACTTCTGTAGGTTTATCGAATCCTGCCTCCTCACAAAGCCCAACATGATTGAGACCGCTGATTAAAATCTTTCGACTTCTCTTCGGAGGTCTGTAGGGCTCAGAGTCATCATAGTCGTCCTCTTTCACTGCAGCGCGATCTTTTTCGAGATTCTTGGAGCAATCAATCATCAGGTAGAGGGTATGTCGACTCCCAGCTGAGACTCGTTTGCAGATGAATTGTTTCGGATGAGGCTTCGATCGGGTCGGTTCGGGAACCTTCAATGCAATGACAGGGGTTGGACATTGTTGCATCGTTGCCTTGTCTTCGCGTTGATAGCCAAGCCTTCCATCTGCAATTTTCAATGATTTAAAAAAAAAAGAAACTCAAGTGAATTTCACGACATTCATTACCTTCAGTCCAACCAAAAGAAAAAACATTGATCATCGGCTCTTCATCCAATTCCCACCGTTCGTCATCTTCCGATGATTCATAAATGATAGAATCATTTTTCTTCTTCAATCGTGATGAGCTTCGGCTTAGAGAGAAGCTCATCCTTCATATTATTCACAGTATCTGTATGAATGTAACGCCACTGGTGTAGCGAGAGAGTGTTTCTCGCGATAGAGCAGAGGGCTGCGTCACTGAGAGAGTGAAGCAAAGGAAAAACATTCCAACAGCGAGGAAACAACACTATACAGCAACTACAAGACATTCCAACACACACGATCTCCTTCTCTGAGACACTGCACCAGTGAGAGGACAACATTAATCAGCTCGCTCAAGGACTTCTTATACAGGAAAAGATCTTTGAATCCCCTATTACCAGCCAGAAAGTGAGAATCACATACTTCAATCATTTAAAATTGGAACAATGTTTGGCAGTGGAGAGAAATTTCTATTAACGAAAATATATTTATTAATCGTCTTCTTGACCTTCCAGTCGTCTGTTTGGGGTTATGTCTACAAGCATCGCATTCCGATCGTTTTTTTTAGAAATACTAAATCCATGCCCGTTTCTTCTTCCATTTCCCCTCCAACAGCTTCGAACTTTGAACAAGGTGCATATCTTACAAGAAATATGCGATTATTCGAGACAAGTCCTGTGCGTGCTCGTTCTTTCGTGCAGGATGAGTTGAGACCTTATGCGATGAAATTGCATACTCGCGACCAGGCGCCTCGGGAAGGTGAAAGAGAAGCTAATAAGGCTACTCCTTTCACTAAGTGGACACCAACAAGACAGAATTATTTACAATTCCTTGTTGATTCATTGCGAGTGTATGAGACCTTCGAGCACATTATTAACACTCACCCTCGCTTACAACTCCTTCGTAATACTGGATTAGAACGAGCAGAAGCACTCAAACAGGATATTCAATGGATGCTTCATTTTGATCCGTCTTTAATTCTCCCAGAATGTGGTGAGGCGGGACATGCTTATGCTCGACTTCTGGAGGAATTAGCGAAGAGTAATCTGCCAAGATTCGTTTGTCATTATTACAATTTTTATTTTGCGCATACAGCTGGTGGACGTATGATTGGTGCAAAGATGGCAGATATTTTATTAAATGGTGTCACTTTACAATTCTTTCAATGGAAATCTGATGTGAAGACATTAATCGATCAAACTAAGAAGAAGATTGATGAATTAGCAAATATTTGGAATGATACTGAAAAGAAAGATTGTTTAGAAGAGACTCTGTCAACCTTTCATTATGGTGAATCATTAATGATGTATTTGAATCCACCGAGAAATTAATTTTGATTTTCCTTTCTTTTTTTCTCCTTTCTCTCCATTCATTACTGGTAACTTCTTACAAATAAATACCCTGCATTTTAGCTTCATCTGATGAAGAGGAGGGAAAGAATTGACGCTAACCATATAGCATTGAAGAAGATTTCATGTCTTTCATTTTGCACATCAATAATATTAATATTACTGTTGGTTCTACCGAGCAATCAATATCGTATTGTTCGGTATTTGTAATTTTCAGAAAAGAAATATCAAAAGCAATCGTTCTTCTTATTCACTGCGACTAACTGTCCTCCTCATCCTGTACTTTCATGTATACTGCTCTATTGTTTGAAGATGCCTTCGAATTTGAAGTCTTTCCGCTACTATGACTAAATGGGCCTATGCTAAATGAAATTCCCTCCTCAACGTCTTCATCCTGTAACTCGCTCCAGCTCCTCCGAATCTCCGCTATCAGACTCCCGCACATGATAAGAATCGATATAGAAGCTACCATCGCCGCCCATGCATCGCATATATCACCATCCACATGAAAGATTGTGGAAATACCAGCAGCGATGAGGACTGAAACAGTTCTCAGAGTATCTCCAACGACATGAATGAAAGCTGATAACATATTCAGATTCGACCTCTTGTGACCTCCTCCACTCCCACCTTCAGTTGAAGTGAGTGATATAGGTGAGCTGCTGCTATCTTGTACGTAAGTCTCGCGATAGAAGCCACAGGACAACAGCTTGCAGCACTCTGTCAGGGTAAAGAGAGATGAAGAAGAGGAGGAAGAGATTGGAGGGACGTCATGCAACATGGAAGTGAATTCTGTATCAGGTAAGATACCAAAATCAATCTCATCATCAAAGGTGATAGAAGTATCAATGCTAAGTTGAGGAATCTCAATGGCCTCAATAAAGGTGTCAGGACCACGCAAAGAAAACAAGATCCAGCATAAGAAGTCAACCACCATGTTAAATATAGAAAATCCATACATATAACTCACATTCACATCATCCTTGGCTGGAGGATTCTGTATGACTAAAGAGGCGTCAATTGTTGTATAGATGGTTGTTAGGATCAGAAGTATGATTGATACTGTAGGAATGACGATCTCTAAATAAAACCTTGACCTTCTACTTACTCCACCATAATTTGTTTTATACCATTCAACATAAATATTGCAAATATAAGAGAAAATATCAGCAAACATGGAAATCGAGTCTGCTAGGAGGGACAAAGAGCCACTAAACAAAGATCCAGTAAGTTCAGCGATTGCAAATACTAAAAATAAACTGACTGATAATTCTAATACAATTAGATTTGATAGCTTTGGTAGCTCGAACTCTGGTATAACAATTTCAAAAGGCATTTTAAATCTGCAAATAACAAAAATACATCAATAACTTTTTTTTTTAAGGGAATTCATGCGCTGCACAATTCGCACACTGTTTCTCGAAGATGTTTTCCAATTTAAGAATGCTGCAGCAAATCTGTGTAGTCTTTGTGTGTCTTTACTCTTTTAGTCATGGCTTTATTAGCCATCGAGTTTTTGAGTTTGTTGGAAGGAGGCGAGATTTGAGGAGACAAATGTTTTCTGGTATTGTAGAGGTAAGGCGTTCCAAAAATGGTTTAAGTCCTTTTCATCGAATGGAACTAAAGGAAATTGGAGAAGTTGTTGCAATGGAGTTCAATCGTACAGTTAAGATGTGGGATGGCTCAGTAGCTTCAGGCCTTGAGATGGTGGTGCGATCGAATGTCGCGACTGAAGATGCTTATATAGGCTGTAGCATCGCTGTCAACGGCGTTTGCCTTACAGCTACTGAATTGGAAAATAATCAAGTAATCAATATCTCCCTTCATATTTAAGAGTCTGATTAGTCTTTGTCGATTAGTTTACTGTGGCTGTTTCGCCTGAGACGATAAGAAGAACAAACCTTGGGAAGCTGCAACCAGGAAGGTAGGAGTGAATATGTTCAGAATGACGGATAATCTGAATTCCTTTTTGTCTTTCAATTAGCCATGTCAATATAGAAAGAGCTCTGCAGCCTAATGGTCGTAATTCGGGGCATTTCGTGCAGGTAATGTTCCCTTCTTTGGGCTCTTAGAACTCGTCTCACATTATGCTGCAAAGGGTCACGTTGATTGCACTGCCAAGATTTTGGATAAATGGTTTGAGGGAGATTCATTATGGGTTAAATTAGGTCTTGATGATGAATTTATTCGATACATTGTTCCGAAGGGATTCGTCAGTCTCGATGGAACGTC
Source organism: Poterioochromonas sp. DS (assembly GCA_015145745.1). NCBI lineage: Eukaryota > Synurophyceae > Ochromonadales > Ochromonadaceae > Poterioochromonas > Poterioochromonas sp. DS. The sequence continues at coordinate 103,622 of VKHI01000001.1, forward strand.
ACTGACAATCTGTGATGTTCACTCCAAGCCTCAAAACAACTGGTTTACGATCATGTTAGTCCCTCATACCCAACAGAGTGTTATATTTCCTGCCAAGGAGATTGGCGAAGAGGTGAATGTTGAGGTGGATATTCTAGGCAAGCTTGTTGAGAGGAGTTTGACCAGCAACTTTGAACGTATTCAAAATCAAGTTTCTGATTTCACCAAAAATTTATTAGAGAAAGATCAGAAGATTGAACATCTGAGTCAAGTTTTGGACGAGCTTAAGAGGAAGATTGAAGCTATCGAGGCGTCTCAACGCTCATCGTAATTTCTAAATTAAAAAAGAAATTGATTGAATAAGATACATCTAAGCATCAATATCAATTTCGTTATCATCTAGAGGGAGTATGGTAGGAAGGTTTGAGGGTGATAGATCAGTTGCACTGATCTCAGCATTGAGGAAGGAATAATCAACAGATAGTTCACTCTCTGGTAATTCATTATTCTGTACAAGTTGATGGATCATAGCTTTCCATGGATCACAGTATGCTTGTGGAGGCAAAGTCGACGCGATCTGTTTCGAGAAAAATGGCTTTGAATGAAAGTTCTTTCTTTGTGTTTTGTTATGATTGAAGTTCAATCGATCTGTTCCATTCGATTGGCGATTGTTCCACGTCCTAAGCCAAATAATATATCTTTCAGGCCAAGCTTCTCAACAGATTATGTCTCACCTTTTCTTGCTCGTAAATGCTATGGGAAGTTCCTCCATAATCCATCGCAAAGAAATGAAATGCGATGCCAATTAAAAGGAAGTCATCATTGTGGTAAAATAAAGAAGAAAAATGAATGCATTGAAACGATCTTCTCTCGGTTTATCCAACGCCCTTCGATGGAATTTGAAAGTATCAAATAGAAGAATGGTTAGTAATCGACTAGTTTCTAATATTGCAACAATCACAACTGTGGAGAACAATACCCAATGGTACTTATTAGCTCTTCCTCTTCTCTTAACTTTAGCGGTTCAACTCAACAAAGAGCAGACAACCTACAATGAAGAGAAAGCGAATGGATCTGAGACCCTCCCTACTATCGTACTTCAGAAATTACAAGGGGTACTCAAACCAAATCAAATCGAACTTGACCTCGAAGAGAGGAAGTTACGAGCGAAGGCTTGGAGCAGTTACCATAAAATCTCCTCTTTTCCGTCTGCAGTCATCTACCCTAAGAGCACTAATGATGTGAGTGAGATTATGAAGATTTGCTCTGCTCATCACATTCCTGTCGTAGCATTTGGGGGTGGCACCAGCCTTGAAGGACAAACTTTAACAACTCAAGGAGGAATCAGTCTTGATTTCTCTCGTATGAAACGCGTTCTTGCTCTTCACGAACAAGATTTAGACGTGACTGTACAGGCAGGCTTAGGTTATGTGGAACTGAATGAGATCTTGAAGCCTAAAGGTCTCTGGTTTCCCCTTGATCCTGGGCCAGGAGCTTCTGTCGGAGGTATGTGCTCATGCCGTTGTAGTGGCTCCACCGCAGTGAGATACGGTTCTATGAGGGAAAATGTGTTAAGTCTCACTGCTGTTCTTGCTGATGGCACAATCATCAAGACAGGCTCTCGAGCGAGGAAATCATCCGCTGGCTATGATATCACTCGCCTATTGATAGGTGCAGAGGGAACTTTAGCAGTTATCACAGAAGCTACTTTGAAGATTCATGGCATTCCTAAGTTCTCGAATGCTCTTCGCATATCATTCCCTAAAGGGATAACCGACGCTGCGTGTACAGCTCGCGACTCTCTTAACTGTGGTGTCACGGTTGGTCGATGTGAATTACTTGATGATGAAATGTCAAAAATTCTAAATGCAGCAAATCCCAATGATTTTCTAGGACGATGGCCTGAGGTCACCACGTTACTTTACGAAGTCACTGGTATCTCTGAAGCCTCTGTCAAAGAACAAACGGAGGTAGTAAAGCAGATCGCTCTGAAACACGGTGCTTCTCGTGTCGAGACCTATAGTGATGAAGAGGAGATGAAACATTTATGGAAGTTGCGAAAGGAATGTCTTTGGTCTGCAATGAGTCAGTTTAATGATCGAGAACCCATGATTACAGATGTCTGTGTGCCGTTGAGTAACCTTCCTGCTTTAATCACAGAATCAAAGGAATATATCAAGAATATCTCCCTTCCTTGTCCTATTATTGCTCATGCAGGTAAGGAGAATTTAAGAGATTGGAATGACTATTTTGTGATCTTGATCCTAATGTAGGCGATGGTAACTTTCATGTCCTAATCTTTTTCAAACCCAATGATGCGAAGGAAGTAAAGCAAGCTAAAGATTTTGCTCATTTCATGGCGGAGAGAGCGATTCACTTAGGTGGAACATGCACAGGAGAGCATGGTGTAGGTATAGGAAAGAAGGAATTACTGCGATTAGAGATGGGAGATGATACGATTCAGGTGATGCGAAAGATCAAAAAGTCTTTAGATGAAAAAGGAATTTTAAATCCAGGGAAAGTTTTCGACTTGCCTGATTCTAAATAAATAAATCAGGTGGAAAAGGAATTCTAACAATTTCATTCTCGTGTGTAATGTCTGATCTATAGGTTTCAATGTCATGGAAGTCGTCTTTAAAACATTTTTCATCCAGAGTAAATCTAATTCCCATTTTCCTTTAAATTTGCCGCGCACTGCAGAGAGAGAAATTCGATAGACAGTGATGGGAATCCTGTGCGGCCGCACCCGCATTGCGGCCCGCATTTGCGGCCCGCACGCATCCGCACAACTTTTTCAAAATGCGGGGTCAATCTCAAAATGAGGACACACTTCGATTGGAGGAAATAGTAAATGATGAATTTACACATTTAAATTTTAGCGATTGCTGTATGAGGTAGTCTCTATAAAGCATTTATCTATATACCTATTGAAAGCGTTGAATGATTATTTGTTTGGAGAAAAACGCTTGTGAACTAAAGCAATCACGTTCGAAACTTGTTTTGGAGTCTTTGGTTCAGGAAGTTCTGTCAGAGGAGCAACAACATCTTTGTTCTCAGGAGTAAATCTCGGGAAGTCGTAATTAACAGTGTTGAAACAAATAAATCCGTACTGGTTTTGTTGAAACCACACTGGATTAAAATGTATACCTACTTCACTGGGTTCATCATAGTTAGGACTTTCATTTCCGTGTTCAACAAGATCTTCATTGCTTATTGTTAAGTCATCCTCATAAACTTCAGTAAGCAGTTGATCAATCGCTTCACCCGATAAGTCTTCGGGATCCTCAACAGCTTGATTTTCCTCAGGAATATCCAACAAAACCTCGAACTTTCTTTTGGTACCCTTTTTAGCGGCATCATGATTGTTATAGAACATCGTAATCACAGAAGATTGGTAAACATTTTTCATTAGTAAGCGATTTCTTCTTTTACTTTGGTGCCAATCGAATAAACTAAACACTCGCTCTGGTCCTGCTGCATGTGCTTTGGCTGTGTGTAAATAAATAGCAAGTTTTGCAATCATGGAAATTTCAGCTGGGCGATCTGTCAATAATTTTCTCCACCAATCCAAAACGTTAAAAGCTTCACCACCAAATCCGCGGAAACAAAATGGCTCTTTCCAGAACGCATAAGCCTTCATCTGATCTACCAAACTTCAAGATCTTCCTCGGAGTAAAGTCTCCGCTTGAACATTATGATCGCAGCTTCAATGCTGATTAACTTCAACACATCCTCAGAAACGGAAAAAGCCCCTCGAAATCTTGGGTCTAGGTATAATGCAAGAAGACTTATCACAGGAGGAATCTCGACAGTGCGTTTATTGAAAGCAAACTGAATATGCGCTTTAACAGAATCATCGAAAGTACTTGCTCCAAGAAAGGAGCAGATGGAGCGAGTAAGATAAATCCAGTACCGCGCAACATCAGCGAGACTCGATTCGTTACTTTGGATGCTCATGATGACATCTGAAAATGGTTTCAACAAGTGATAGATGTCACTAAGGCGGGTCCAAAATGCACCATCCATAATGATTTTGGAAACGACAGGACTTGGAATTTCCTGAGCGTGGAGCATGCTAATTAACACTCGTTTATGTTCAAGGACCGAACTAATGCAGAGAAATGTTGACGTCAAACGAGTTGTATTTGAGGATTTCAAACCGGTATTGATCGGAGGCTTCGACTCTTTTGCGCGCTTCGTTAAATTTGCTAAGGTTAGATGAGACGCACGAACAAAGGTTACAATCTTTTGACACAAAGTAATTACTGCCTTAATGCTTGGATGTCCCATGACACTTCCCATAGTTACACCAAATGCGTGCATAAAGCACCTAATTTTTAAAATGTGGCGACAGTCATCCCTCTGAACAAGAAGGCTTCTCGCCAATTTCATGTTTGCAGCATTGTCAGAAACAACAGCACTAATCTTTTCTATGTACTGGTAAAACTTGTTCTCCAAGTATTCAGCGGTGTGAGATTCATTGCTTGCATCGAAGTAACTGTACAGCTGCTCGGAGCCATCTTCAAAAGCTACTACGACCGCGTAGATCGACTTGCCTGTGATATCTGTCCATCCGTCAAAAATGATTGACAACATTTGAGATTCCCCAATTCGTGCCTTAATTAGATTCATTACCGTATCAAATTCCTTCGGGATCAGAACATTGCTCAGAGTCTTTCGGCACATGAGTTTGTAAGAGGGACAAATAATATTCAAGGACCTTTCGAACCACTCATTTTCAATGGCCACAAGAGGAACCGCTGCAGTCGTATACCATCTCGCCAAATATTTATTCGCTTCTATACTTTCATCTCTTGTTAAGGTTCTTCCAATAAATGTATTTAGAGTGTTTTGTTGAGGCTTTGAACCTGGAAATGAACCGCCAAAATAAGTCAGAAACAACTTTTATCTTCCGGTGTTCACTGCTAATTCCTGGACAGGTCAATAAGTGCTTCACGAAAGTGCGATTAGTCGCCAATGAGCAAGCAAACGTTTCATCGCAGAGCTTGCACTTAGCACCCTTTCTCTTTGAACGATTGTTTGAGCTTCCCTCTCTTGTGAAAAACTTGGAGAAGACACGATCATGTTCCTTTTTTAAAATATCTTCAGACATTCTTTATTTCTTGGATTGGATTGAATTAATTTGTAATTTCCTTGTAAAGCTGGATAGAGGAATTTTGATTTTTTGAAATTTCAAAATGACTTTGCAGCGTAAATTAAAAAGATACTTTTATGAAAATGCGTAATTCCATTCTGCACGGCCAGATTGTTTGTCTTAAAGAATGAATATATTAGCTCAACAAGCTCCATTCGGTGATGAGCAGGCTCTCATCGAACTTTTCACTCATATGGCAGGAAATCAATATGTTTTCCTACGAAAATCGAAACAAATTTATGAGCATTCTGATCACTATATTAAATTTCTTGCGAGGGAAATTGAGCAATATTTACCTGAATATAGAAGCGATTTTGAGCAGTCCCCCAAGTACAAGACTTATCAATCATGGATTAAACTTGTCTTGCTTGAGCGTCTCCCCCATCAAGCTCTGAAAAATGTGGTACTTATCAGTGATAAGCAAGAGATTCGCAATCTTTCACCTGAAAATAAGGCCTACAGGAAGAAATTTTCTGATGCTGTCAGCGGAGTGATGAGAAAATTGAAGAAATATATCTATGAGGACTGTAGACAGTATCGACAATGCATCTTGTGCAGTAAGAATATAGATTGGTTATTAGTTATGTGTGTAGGTTGTAAGACTTGTTTCCATCTAGGATGCTTAAAAAGATTTGGAAAAAGGTGTTCCCGCTGCAATCGTTCCTTTCAGAAAAATGACAAGTCCTTATTAAGCATAACTAACTAGTGATAAAAATGAGCTCAAGTTGCTGATTCCAATGATACAGTTTTCGGGCCCATCCGAGCAGTATTTCTCGAGAAAATCGACCTCAAAGTGCTGCTCGACGCTCCTTTCGCGCCTTGACCTCCAGACCACTTAGATTTATTCTTTTATGCTACGTTAGGATATCTGTTGAATATAATCTTAAATCGATATTGTCCCCAACCTCTAGAGACAGTGCATGATTTCAAAGACTTGTCATTTCTACAGATCTCTACAATAAACGCTTTTTCGATTTTTAAAAAGCGCTTTTCATTTCCCGCAGTGCGGCCGCACGCATTTCAAAATAGGCCGCCCGCACTCGCACAAAGAAAAACTTGTGCGGGTCCCATCACTGTCGATAGAATAACAGATCCTCACTCAAGCATCAAGCAAAAGCTGAATTAAATGTGAAAAATGAACCACAAACTACTAATATGGATGGATATTAACAAAACAATTGTTGTTAAAGACAAAGCGTCTGGAAAAGATACCTTGAAAGGACTCAATTCACTCCTCAGTGAGTGTGTTTGGGGGAATTTTGACACGACAAAGCCTCTAGCAGAGAGAAATGAGAATGATTGGCAGGTTATTACAAATGATCCTGCTGCCTTCGCTCCAATCCACTCGAATACTGCAAAAAGAAGTGAACCGGTGACCTTTGGCAACTTTCTTGAAGAATATACCAAAGTACCGAAATCAACACAGAAAGCTCTGAAAACAGAGTTTACCTCAACTCATGGGATTGGAAGAATTTTTGCAAAACACTATGAGAAACTTGTTGAGCAGATCACATTGCCCGCCTCTAAGCTGACCTCTGAGCCACTCCCTAGCTATTTTGCTGACGGATTCTATCAAATTGTGCCCTCTTTCTTCTTGCTAATAACCTTTCTCGTTTTAAAACGGATTGATTTCAGACTTATCTTCCGCACCTTTGGTCGAGATGGTGCAAGTGTAATCGATGAATTTAATGCTTTTTGTGAGGAACGTCATCCTTTCTTCAAACCCCCGCAAAAGCTTGATGGCACTGATCCCACCTATCCGATTGATCTTCGTTTGAATCTTCCTCATCAGTCCGGTGCATTGCTAAGAACGAGTGAAGGTGATGAAGGTGTGTTGTTCAGTTACGTCGATCCGAAGAACAATGTGAGGGAATAGAAACAATTTTTCTCGCTCCACCTTATCCACTTCTGTATAGCTTATAGCTGGGCAATCAGGTGCAAAGAAATTTTACCATACTTTAATGAAAGACATTCTTCGCATGCACCTCCCTCCTTCTTCATCTGATGTATCAGGAGAACGAATTCCTCGAACTTTCTTCCTCCAAGACGACTTTAGCTTTTGGCATGCACATAATGAGAATGATCAATCAGGAAAAATTATGCTGGTCCCAACTAAGCGTCATGAAAAACTATTTGAAGATTTTTCAGATGACATCATTCAAGTGAGTTCCCTTCCCTTATATCTAGAAGGATAAATCTCATATCCGCTATTCTCCCTTTACAGATTTTCTTCGATGACAATATTGAAAGAAACTATGCCCATATTGTTGATGTGCGGGATATTAAATCCTTCGCTCCCATCCCCTACTCCGAGACGAAGGATCTTTACCTCAAACGAGTAGAACCGTGGTGCTTTCTCACTGAACAAAAATATTATGTAAATTCAGTCTGTGATCATCTTCGCAATTATTACAACATTCATGTCGAACTTCCTGAGGGGTTTTAAGCATAAGCATTTGGTTTTTCGTTTTCCGTTCGAAATTCGTTACACGTATGAGCGATTATCATTTTCAATGCAATTAAATAGGTCCTTCAGACTCACGCGAAACACATACAATGTCAACTGTAGATAGGAAATCACCAGGAGGGATGTTTTGTAATTTCACTCCACTCGATCTACGCGATTTTGTTCCGATATCATTCACACGAAGTCGCGTGACTGTCCCCTTTGCTGTACTAAGAACTAATTCATCCTCCTCACTACTACTAATTCGAATACTCCTCAAATGGTCTCCCTCTCCCTCCCCATCAGACAACTTTGACTTGAATTTAATAACATAAGCCCCTTTTCGTTTCCTTGATCCAATTGATAGATCACTCAAATCAACTTTCTTTCCGTATCCTTTATTTGTCACCAAAATCACTTGAGTGGTGTCTAATATTGTTCAAAAAAGGGAGTTATAATGGGCACAACCAAGGAGATCAGCACTTACTTGAAACATCCACAGCATTGACAACGTCACAGCCAGCAATCGTGTCACCCTTCCGAATGCTCATACACTTCGAACCACGTGTTGCACGACCTCGTGTAGGAATTTCTTCAGTGCTAAATCGACCAGCAAATCCATTCTTTGTTCCAATCACAATCTCATCTTTCTCGGTGCATCGGCGAGCCCATCTTAGACAATCGTCCTCGCCAATACGAGTAACAACCAGTCCACGCGCAGAAATCTTGCTCAAGCTATTCAGCGGAATTTTTTTAACAATTCCATTCTGAGACAAGAGAATTATAAATTCATTGTCTTTAAATTCATCGACCGCGAATATGGAAGTTATCTTCTCATCTGATTTGATTGTTAGGACCTGAGGAATTGGAGCCCCTTTCGCAGTGCGAGAAGACAAAGGCACTTGATAAGCCTTCAGGCCATAGGCTATACCACTAAGGTAAAGGATAACGGTTACATAATCAAGCCAAAAGCTCAGAAAAATTACCAACCTGTCAGAGAAAAAAATGAGACTATCGTGATCTTTGCAGCTAATAAAATGGGCAACAGCATCTTCATCGTTGGATAACTTAGCCCCAGCTTTTCCTCTCCCCCCTCTCGATTGTGCTTCAAATGTAGTTAGAGGGATTCTCTTAATATAACCACTTTCAGTTAAAATAATGATGGACCGTTCGTTTGGAACTAAATCTTCTTGAGACAACTCCTTCGCTTCATTATTAATTATCGTCGATTGACGAGGTTTACCATATTTCTTCTTCAGCTGCAATGATTCTGTTTTCATAATTTTATATACTTCTTTCTCTTCTTTAAGAATCTTTTCAAGGTTCTGGATGCGATGAGTCAGATCTTCATGTTCCTCATTAAGTTTCTTTTCTTCAAAAGAAGTAAGTCGGCGTAACGTCAAGCTTAAGATTGATTCGGCCTAGAAATAGAATAAATCACACACACCACTGCAGTCAATATCTTACCTGCTCTGCAGAGAAAACACCAACAGCCGTGCCTTCATTAGTCCCATTGCTACTTCTTAAAGCCATAATACGTTGCAACGCTTCATTAGAATTGTTGCTTGTCTTTGTGATTGATATAATTTCATCAATCCTACGCAATGCTTCTATAAGTCCAAGAACAATATGATCACGAGTTTGGAGCCTTTGCAGCTGATACTTTGAGCGTCTGCGAATTGTTTCGAATCTGTGCTCGAGTAAGTAAAAGATCTTGAGGCAACCCTTCATACCTTACCTGAACTGAATGAAGGATTGGATTGCCTCTTTTAGGTTGATTTTGCTTGGTTGAGTACCATTTTGGGTCAAAGTGACCATATTACCAGCAAAGTTTACTTGTAATGCGGTCTTCTGATAGAGGTTGTTTAGTACCAACTCCGGTAGAGCGTCCCGCTTTAACTCAATCACGACGCGAATACCATCGCGGTCGCTTTCATCTCTAAGATCCGAAATTCCCTCCAACCTCTTATCATTTACCATTTCTGCAATTTTTTCGAGAAAAACTGATTATAGAATGGTCAGATGTTTATTGTAATGAGGGGAAAGGCTCCTACCAGCTTTATTTGTCATATAAGGCAATTCAGTAATGACAATAGAATTCTTGGCTCTTGCGGATGTTGACTTTGCGTTTCCCTCTGTAATGACCGCTTTTCCTCGAAGCGTAATACTGCCATGACCAGTGCTGAAAAAATCTTTCGATCCCTGAACACCAATTATCTCACCTCCTGTTGGAAAATCTGGCGCTGGAATAAACTCCATGAGGTCCTATATTAAGTGAAGATTAAGAGGTGACGAAAAAGGCTGGGATCGCGTACATCAATTGTGAGGGAAGGAGTATCAATCAGTGCAATCATCGCGTCGACCAGTTCATTGAGATTATGAGGAGGAATATTTGTTGCCATACCCACAGCGATGCCACTAGCGCCATTAAGAAGAAGAATAGGAAGCCGAGCTGGAAGAACCATCGGTTCCACTTCGTTACCATCAAAATTAGGGGAAAAGTCGACAGTTTCTTCATCAATGTCGGCAAGCAGAGTCTCAAACGCGATGTGAGATAGCTTTGCTTCTGTGTATCTCATCGCTGCAGGCGGATCGTTATCAACAGATCCAAAGTTTCCGTGTCCTGCTATCAGAGGATGCAGCATAACAAAGTCTTGTGCCATTCTGACTAATGCATCATAAACAGATTGATCACCATGAGGATGATACTTTCCCAGAACCTCTCCAACAATACGTGCACATTTACGATAGCCGGATTCTGGAGTCAATCCAAGAACTTTCATCGCATAAAGCACTCGTCGATGCACTGGCTTCAGTCCATCTCTCGCATCAGGTAAAGCTCGACCAAGAATCGTTGAAAACGCGTATGCCATAAAAGATGTTTTTAATTCTTCGTTAAGATCGATAGATATCAAAGCAGTTTCATTGATGAACCCTTTCGAAAAAGGGGAGGTTTCATGAAGAAGCGATGGTGGTGTTCTTTGTTGCTTAGAAGTGAAGGGAAGCTTCTGAATTCGATGGGAAGAAAGTAGGCCTCGAGACAACAAGTGATACGCATAACATAATGACAGCACGAACTGAAAGAGCAGAAACCTAGCTGAATGGAAAGTCATAATTGAGTCTTGCGTAAAGGCATTCGCACTTTTCAATCGAATCGTTCAGAAATAGAAAACGAACCACCAATACGGTTAAACGAATTAAATCGAGAAAAAGAAAAAGTGACTGAGGTGGGGTTCGAACCCACGCATCCGTAGATAGTAGAACTTGAGTCTACCGCCTTAGACCGCTCGGCCACTCAGCCACCTGTCCATCTGTCACTTTTATGATTTACAAATATTGCTACAATCTGAGGCATTAATTTGAAAAAATTATTTGTTGATCAAGAATCAAGAATGAAACACAGAGGCTATTTTAGGCCCGTTTCTCTTCCTCGTGCTCAAGAGACCGAAAATGCTGATCAAATTTGGTAATTATTGATTCAGATAAACCATTCTCTTGATTTTTACATCTTCTTTTTTAGCAAAACAATCTTCGCCCATTTACTTACACAGCAACAAGTTCTCAGAAAGAAGGTAATTTTGACATCGAATGACAGACCTGGTCTCAAATATATGTAGGATGAGCTCTATGACATAGATTTGGCGAGAGAAGAAAAGGCGATGAAAGATAACATCGAAAAGAGACAACAAAAGCAGAAAGTTTTGCTTGAACAATATGAAATTACCATGAAAAACGATCTCGTATGGAACGATTTTATTGAAAATATCAATAAGTTATCTTCTCATCATTTTCCTGATTATTATGATTTAAAAGAATTTATTCATTTTTACTTCTCTAAATCAGCACTCACCTCGTTCCTTTCTCCAAAGCAGAATCAACAGGTCCAGCAAGATCCTACAGTCATTCAGCAACAGTCTAAAATTCAATTATTATGTGAATTCCTCACTGATTTATTGACGAAGGAACATACCTTTCCCTATCAAGCCATTCGACATATGCACTCACTCCTCGATCAACTAGTAACCTCCTTAGATCCGAATCATCTCATACATCAGCACAAAAACCTTCGAAAGTTAATGATATCAACTGACAGTCTCTTATTTGAAATTAAAGACTTTGAAAAGAAGTGCATCGAAGCCAGTAATGAGTGCGATAAGGTCCTCACATCAACTACTTCGAACATCTCTTCTGTTCAAGAAATGCGCCGACGCATAGAACAAATGCTTTCTGTGCAGAAGTTTCAATCTTATCTCCCAGCCGACTTGTTCTCTACTTTAAATAATTGCGTTCTCAATCTGCAGGAGAAGGAAGTGTTGGCGACAACTCAAAATAAAGAACTTTCCAATCAACAGTTCCTTCTGAGAAAGTACTTTCCTAATATTTTAGCGCAACGTCAAGCGATTCAATCATATCAACAGAGTAGAGCAAATCAGAAACTATCTTTGAAGCAATCACCATCCCTTGAAATGATAAATCAACTCAAGCATATTCTAATTAATGCCATCCCTATTCTTGAAGCAAAGCTGTCACTCTCGCTTATTGCGGATTCAAGTAATAAATCTCCAGCCATTACTTCAATGTACCCAATCGAGTGGATATTAGATGAAATTCTCTTTAAAATGATGCCAATTTTCTTGCAGTTAATCAAATCAAACTCTCAACTTTTACCAACCATTATTAATGAACTTCTTGAAACCATCATATCAATTTTAGCAAATCAAAACCCTCATCTCTCTATTAAAGTGACTAAGGAAGTTATTCAAATCTACGCTTTGTTAACGTATTCATTATTCCATGAACTCAAGAGCCCGTCTCTGCAGAGGCAGTTTCAAAAGTTGTTTATTTCTTACCTTCAGACATTCGATATTTGTGTACCCAATTTCATACTTCCAGTATCACGAGAGGAGAAAATGTCAAGCAAAGATAACGAGCCGATTTTATTATTCCTGTCATTTGTTCTCCTTTACTCGAATGATAACAATAACGATCACTACGATAATGACAATATTACCGGAAATACTCCAACCACTTCCACCTCATCCTCTTCAAAGGAAATGATTAGTGGTCCGTTATCTGCTGCCTTTGGCTTTGATTATTTAATGCGATGTTTTCAGCAGTTGTATTACCTACTCTATTACCAAACAGGTTCTTCACTTCCTCAACATCTGAAGAATAGTGCTTCCGTCTCTGAAATATGCTTTTCCATCTTTTTGTTCTTGAAATACTCAGGATATGTATTCGCAATCAAATATCAAAAAAGATATGATGATATCATTCGGCAATTGCATAATCTTATAACTTCCTCTATCTCCTCCAATCCTCAGTTGAAAGGTCATCCTGATGTTACTCTCCTCCTACAGCTCCTCACTGACTATTTGGAGAAAAAAGTGGTGAATCCTTCTTTCTATAACTACCAGTCAACATATGGCGTTCATTCGCTAATCGCAGTGAGGTAAGTTCGATGAATATTTTCTTGTGGGATAACTTCAAGTCATTTTTCGCTTTTTCAGGAAAATGAAAGATTTCTTACAGGAAATTATGATAGTAGAAAAGAATAAACAGTCTTACTTCATGATTTTAGTGAAGAAATATGAAATTGATCGAATTCGAATGATCTTTAATCGTCTTGGTTCCTCGAGTGAGAGTCATCAAAAGGCTTTTTCAGATTTATTGGAGAAGATTGTGTTTGTCTCACAGATTTCTACAAATAATAATACAAGTCAGCGCCCGGCGGATACTACAGGCATCTTAAATAACAATATCTTACTAAATCAGTTACAACCCACGGATCAAGAGAAGCAATTCCTGTTACGATATCTATTAATGAAGATTGTGATTAATATATTTAAAGATTGTCAAGAAGAATTCTTTAATGAAATGGATGAACTTCAGGTTTTACGATTAGCTCGAATAACTTGTCTCTTATGTCAGGAGATTAAGGAGTTTATTCCTATTTTCCATGATTATTTTTACATGATATGTCCTATGCTCATGCCAAAGCTCTTACATGAGGTTTTTGCATCGACTAACGCTTCTCCAGGAGTGGTTGTTTCTGTCGAACTACAACAGGAGCACATGCTTTTATCTCGAGGATTTACAAGAAAATTGAAAAAGGATTCTCAAACGGTAAGTTTATTATGTTATGCGTAAGAATCAGTAATGTAATGTTGTTAATAGGACTATAACTATGAAGGTGATGATGCATGGGCAGCGAGAATGAATAAAATTGTGGCGGTCTTCGCCTTGATCTGTGTTCAATCGGAGCAAATCCCAAGATTCACGATTCATGATATCTGGAAGTTTCTTGTGCGCCTCACGAATGATTGCTCCCAGTTAGGTGCTTCAATCTCTTCAAGGGAGTTTGTCCTCGCAGCTTACGAAACTACATTAAAGATAACCGCTCCTGCACTATACCAATCTTACCAAAACTACTTCGTACAATTATTGCAGCTAATTCAGGAGAAGATTATCATTCATTACTCTGTAGACAAGCATCCGAAGAAAGTCTTACTACAAACTTTCATACAAACTTTCATCCAAAGTCAAGGAAGAGAAAGCATTAGTCTTTTTGTCGCGACAAAAAAGTAGGTAATCATCTGCGAAGGATAGAGAGTGTTGTTGTAGCTATTATTATCTCATGTGTAATGGTTTTTCAAAAAGAGTTTCTCTATTTAATCTGTTGTTTGAGAAGTTGAAGATGAGGAATTAGTGTTGGTGGTTTTCCTTCGCCTCTGTCTCTTATTTTTGCTTGATTTTCGCGGAACTTTGCTGGCTTTGGACTTCCGCTTTAGTCGCTCGACTGTTCCTGCAAGACGTTCTGCCCATTCTTCATTTAACTCGATTTCGAATTCTTCCGCTTCATCCTCTTCATGCAGTTTAATCTCTGTCTCTTCTGGTAAAGGATCCTTCACCTCATAATTCTGATCGTAGTAATAATAATAGCTTGGAACTAACCAATTAAATTCATTCGTCGTAGCTTGTATCTTTGCAACATCTTCCCATTGTTTCGGGAAAGGGAATGGGGGTAGAATCATTTCGAAGTAGTGGGGGTCTGATATAATATGATGACCGAATTGGTGACCCGCGACTTTCTTGCCGGGTTTTTAACTCGAGTCGTTTCATTTTTACAGCTTTCTATGAAATCGAACACTATGACATCACAGGCTCGAGAGCCGAATCCTATGCTCGGATCTGTTCATGTTTATTCAGATGGCTATGGTAAGTGCCTATTCTTTCAGGTTCTGGCTCATTCGATGAGAATCTCTTGTGAAACAGGTTATGGAGCGAGGTATCCAACTTCAAGAAACACTATGACTCTCCCTGCGAATGTTCCAAAACAACGGAGGCCACCTGATACAGATAGGTTTTTAAAAGGGATACGGAGTACTCAACGAGTGAAAATGGATGAAGGGGCGATGAAGAAGCATGCCGAGCAAATCGCTATGCTAACAAGTGGAGAGATAGGTCTTCACTATCTCGGGCGAGAATCGTCCGCTGTACGATTAAATATGAAACCAATTGATCCCCCTCCAGAGAAAAAGAAGGAAGCACCAGCAAACCTTCCTTCTAGTCAAAGTGTCTTGGATCAGACATCTAACGCCTCCCAGACAGGATGGATGTCCAATCGAAGCAACTTTAGCGATGGTGGATATTCCCATCGATCGCATTCATTAGCATCTTTTCGGGAGGGTTTATCAGAAAGTCAGAATAAATATACTTATACTTTAAATAATTTGGATTCGACGTTTGGAAGGAATGCGAAGAAAGATCTGATCACAGCCTCTCTCCCACCTCGACCTGCACAAGAACTTGTATGGTGTGCAACAACTATTCAACATAATGCTCTGCAAAGTAAAGGTTGGTCATTGAAGTTAAGGAAGGATAGTAATAATTAGAATATACCAACTAACTAGCAATCTTTTCCTTGTTTTCATTCCTTGTTGTATGTATATATTATGTACTTTGAAAGTATCAACCAAGAACTGATCACTTGATATTTACCTCAACGTATCATTCTTTAATTAACAAACAAAAAATATCGTCCCTACAGCCTATCAAACTATTCTATCAGTGGTTCTTGGAAGATATGATCTGAAGTTTATCGCTCAACGCACGAATAAAGGTTGGGTCAGTCTTACAGCAACCTCCGAGGATCGTTGCACCCGCTTCGAACCATTCAGATGCTTTATCAGCAAATTGCTCAGGACTCCAGTTGGTTGGATCATCGTAAGAATTGGTTGTCTCGTTCCAAAAGTCACCACGATTAGGATAAGCTACGATCCTTCGACTCTTATGACTATTTTCTCTCACGAGAGAGATGATTTCCGAAACATAACCTGGATCAGTGCAATTCACTCCGATAGCGATATCATTGCGGTTCGCGGTGCCTTCTGCTGTGATTCCTTCCTGAAAATCATCAGGATCTTCGATGACTCGACACACATCTTCGACTTTATCGCCTCCATTCAGCAAAAGCGGAGATTTGCATGCAATTGAAATCCATGATGGAATTCTTTCGATACTTCCTATGACGTTCGTGAGGGCTCTTACCTCTTCCAATACAGGAACAGTCTCGAAGGCTAGGATGTCGGGATTAGTCTGCAGGAGTAGTTGCACTTTCGGCAAGTGCCAGTCAAATAATTCCCTTCGATTAAGTGTATATCCACCAAAAAACTCGCTTCCGTTGGCCAAATGTGCTCCATAGCACCCGATACTCGCCGCCACGAACTTTCTTCCATTATTGTTAGTCGCATGTGATTTGACAGCGGAAAGAGCAAGGTCAGTTGAGAGTCGAAGCAAGTCGTTCACTTGATCGGTGCAGTATTGATAATTCAGATGTGGTGATTATATCAGCACCAGCAGAAAGATACTCTTTATGAATCTGCTGAATTATCGAAGGATTTGTGACGAGATGCCCAGCAGACCAAAGCTTAGGATTCAAAACTTCTCCTTTCTTCTCAATACACGTTCCTAACGCACCATCGATGATTAAATATGATCTTCCTAAGAAGTAGTCGTCCCAACTCTTTACTGACATTGCACAATAGTAATTTTACCAATCTTTAGTAAATTCACGACCGAAAAAAGGCTATAGATAAAATGAACGTTGATGAGTTTGATGCGAATGACAAGAGCTTCTATGTTACGTACTCCGTTGATAGTGAAGGCTTACCAATAAAAGTTTCAGCTTCAAGGAATTTGTCAACTCTACCACTCTCAATAACTCGAAGAATCTCTCAAATTTGTAGGGATACTTTTCTTCCGACCGGTTATCCCCTAACAGTTCGCCCGGAATACCTCGAATATCAGTTATGGGATGCTATTCAAGGGCTATGCTCCTATCTTAGAAGTGTAATTACGACTAAAGCGGTGTTGGCCGGAGTTGGGGTTGGTAACTCCGCTGTGACACCTCTAGCCGCGGCTTTAGCATGGGTAATGAAGGATGGGATGGGAATGATCGGGAGTTTATCCTTAGCATATTATTGCACCTCCTCTTTTGAAGCCTACACAAAAGAGTGGAGACTATCAGCTGATGTTCTGAATAATATCGGTCTAACCTTCGATCTCTTATGCTCTGTCTTTCCTGACCAAGCACAGTATTTACTCATTATCAGCAGTATCAGCAAATCATGTTGTGGACTTATAGCTGGTGCGACGAAAGCAAGGATTTCAGCCCATTTTGCGAAGAAAGGTCATTTAGCAGACGTGAATGCGAAGGAAAGCACTCAAGAGACTGCTGTCGCACTGATAGGTCTAGTCTTAGGTATGGGGTTAGCAAGAATCGTTGGAAATAATGACATGTCGATATGGTCGTGGTTTGTTCTGTTTTTGATAGTGCATATGTACAGTAACTACCGATTGATTAAAGTGTTAATCTTCGAGAATTTAAATCCTCAACGAACTTACTTGATTACAAAATTTGCAAAGGAATATCCAACAGCTGCTTCTGCTTTGATTTCCTCTCCTGTTAGACTGAGGAATGAAGAAAACTTATTTCTTCCTTTTTATCTCTGGTTCTATGGTCCGAAGTTAGGTGCCTCAATAGGAGAACTTTACTTTCCTACTCCACAGAAAAAGCTCGAGAAAGATAAGAACGACATTGGGGTGATAATTAATTGGGATGTGCTCCGAAAAGAATGGAAGAATCAATCATTTTGTATCGGTATTAATCGATCTGGTCGCATTATAATTTGTTTGGAAGAATCGATTAGTGATGAAGCGATTGTGAAAGCCTATTTTATTGGTTGTTATTTGCACTTTTGTTTGGGTCAAGTAACATTGAACGAAAAATGGAATCGATTACTGCAGTTCCGAAAGCAAGGGTTAGAGTGGTATGATCAGTTAAATGCTGCTTTAGTTTCATCTCCCTGGGAGATTTCCTCTGCATCATCACTCATAGATTATCAGAGACGGTTTAGAATTAGAACTGAAGAGAAAAAGAGATCATGATGCTCCTTTCCTCGTCAATGCTTCGAGAATTTGTCTTTGAAAATTGTCTCCGCGGTTGTCCCTGAAGAGATTATCATTGAAAATGAAACAGAAATTAAATTTCGTTCTTCAGGAGAAACAAGAACTTGCTAAAGAAACTGTCAAAGAAAAGTATAATATTTTTATAGTTTACTTTGATTTTAATAGTGTTATCTGATATCCATTCAAATCAGTGAATTGAATGTTTCCAGGACCTTTCACATATTCCTACAAATTTCGCTTTCAAATCTGATTAAATATAACATCACAAACACTTACCACTTTTGCTTCTTTCAAGTTCTTCTCTACGCTATTAAGATCAGCAACCTCGAATGTGAGCTATCGTACGAAAAGCACCATAACAACCACAAAATCAGAATTAATCAAAAAGCCTCTTACCTTCTCAAAACCAACACCAAGCTCGAGCTTTTCCGTAGCGTATCTGTACAAGAGCTCCAGTTGTGTTCTTTTTGGTTGCTCCTTGTCACCCTTACAAAAATGGATTGTGTAAGATTAATAGTAGGGAGAGAAAAGGGAGTTTACCAAATAGACTGTACATGATGCCGAGCGAGGACGGTTGTTGAGATTGTAGCGCTTCCTTATTAGATCGAATCCTAAGACTTTTGTATAGAATTCTACGCTTTCATCTGTGTCTAAAACACAGAGTACGACTCTCTCTTGAGGAACGTGAGGATTCTCCTCCTCGTTCACCTCCACAGCATACTCGTCCGGATCTGCAGCAATACCATACTTCACTGGATGTTGGATCATTTCATCTTCATCAGGGATTAAACTTGCGCCAAACATGTAAGTCGCTGGGAATCTAAGTATTTGATGATCTTTCTCGGCGAGATTATCAAAAACACTCGTCGTGCCCGGAAGTGTGATCCCGATACCATAGAACGCCTAATAATATCACAATAAACCATAAATCCTGGACATAGCCTTCACTTACCGTTCCGTCAGCGTAAGATCTGGCATTAATATATTCTCTCTCCATGTCTAACTCTTTGAACCCTGAGGTTCGATCTTCCTCAGTTATGTATTCGGCATATGGACCACTTTCCACATCCTTCAAAAGTTCTTGGAAGTATTCTTCGCTAAATTCATCTTCCCATTCATATGTTGGTCGATTTGAAATGCATTGTTTGTCTTCTTTGAAGTAGAGAAAGGTGGACTTGGAAGGCAACTCAACCTTCAACATATCATCGATAAGAGAAGTCTTGAGGCCAAGACCACTTTCACCATAGAAACTTTTAGCCTTCTCCAAATCTAAAGATTTCAGAAAGACTCCAGTAATTTTTGGTGCTGTCATTTCCAACAATGATTTTGTTTGCGATTGAGACAATTTTCGTCCAAATTCAAAGAATGTTTGAGCTTGAAAGCCAACAACATTGCGAAACAATGCCGAACATACTATTCCAATCAATAATATCATGGTATGCATCTTATAGTCTTAGTATCTAGTGATAAGAAGTAAGGTAAAGATGTGCGTAATCAACAATTTTTTTATCATTTCATAATAAATCCGAGATAAATCTTGGAAATATAGAGGACTTAAGTCGGATAAAAAGAGGAAATTCGAGAGAATCGCTTCTCATTACCATCACAATTAGAATCATTCGATTCTTCGATCACTTTATATTCACTTCATATTATCTTCAGATAAAGCTTCTATAGGATGTCTGATGTATTTGAAATTGAAGCCTTCCTAGAGGAGCAGGCGGGGAAAAAAAGGTAGGACGGTTTTTTTTTTATATTTCTTTGAATTGATTCTCATATTTTTCGACAGTCAGCAGAACGAAAACGGTAAGGAATCGAAAGAAAATAGCAAACGAGATAAGGATGATCGTAAGGATAAGGATCGTGAACGGGACGGAGATCGAGATCGCGATCGTCGCGACAGGGACAAGGACAGAGATAGAGATAGAGATAGAGACAGAGATCGTGAAAGCAGAAGAAAGGATAGGGACCGTGACGGCCGAGATAAAGAAAGAGATAGGGAGCGAGACAGAGATAGAGACGGGGCACGAGCGCGCGATAGAGATCGCTCTACTGAGCGAAGAGATAAGCATCGCAGCAGAGATGATTCACGAGAAAGACGTCGTAGAAGAAGTGTCTCCTCGAGTCGAAGCCGAAGTGGCTCTCAACGAAGACATCGTCGTCACTCTCGCAGAGATAGTCGCAGTCGCAGTCGCTCTCCTCCAAAGAGGCGGTCTAATGATCGTCGATCTTCCTCCCACGACAAAGCCAAAGACAAAGAAGAGAAAAAAGATGATACAAATCCAATCAAATTTGAAGTTGATATGGAGGCAGCAACTCAACAGGTTGCACAACGAGATGCAGAAAGAAAGAAGAAGGAGATTGAAGATTTAACGAAGGATCAACGAACAATCTTCGTCAGTCAATTAACAAAGAAAGTCGCGGAACGTGATTTAGAAAATTTCTTTGGTCAATTAGGAAAAGTAAAGAATGTGATTATGTTACGAGATAAATTTTCTGGTGCTCATAAGGGTTTTGCTTATGTTGAAATGGAAGATTTAGATCATATTCCAAATTGTTTATTGTTTAATAATGTTGTACCAGACTTCCAAAAATTTCCAATTTTAGTTAAACCTTCTGAAGCTGAGAAGAACTTCCTTGCACGTAAAGATCCTTTTAGTAAACAGTATGAAGGTATTAATGGTCCTGATACAAGAATTTATTTAGGCAACATTCATGTATCTTTAGATGAAAATGCACTAAAAGCTGTTTTAGAACAATTTGGACCAATTGAAAGTGTTAAACTACATCGTGATCATCTTGGTAATAGTAAAGGATTTGCCTTTGTCAAATTCTTACGCTCGGATAGTGCAAGTTTGGCTATGGCAGCTTTACCTGGATTAGAATTAGCTGGTAGACCTTTGAAGGTTGGTCATGTTACTGATCAGAAATTAGCTGGCAGTGCTCCTTCTGGTCCAGCTCCTAGCAGTTTTTCGAGTGATCCTATGAATGCATCAGGAAACTGGAAACTTGATGCTGATGATGGTGGAGCTGGTCTTGCTTTAAACGCTCATGGGAGAATGATGTTGATGGCGAAACTCGCTCAAAATGCTGGAATTCAAATGCCAGTGTCTCAAGTTCCAATTCTTCCTAATCTTATGAATAATCTTGCCAATCCTGCAAAACCTGTGCCTGTTGTATCTGGCACTCCTTCTCGCTTTGTTCTCGTCAGTAATATGTTTGATCCTACAACAGAGACTGGGTCTGAGTGGGCTGATGAAATTCGGGAGGATGTTTCTGAAGAATGTTCGAACTTCGGCCCTGTTGAACATTGCTACGTGGAGAAAGTTAAACCTGGAGGATTGGTTTTCGTTACAATGAAAAGTATTGATGCTGCTACCAAAGCGGCAAATGCTCTTAATGGAAGATATTTTGCAGGTAGAATGATTACGTGTACTTTCGTAGATGAGAAGACCTACAAGGACATGACGCGCTAACTAATTGAAGCGAATCATTGAAGCTTTGTCACATTGAACTTGTAAAGGCGGTAAGACATGATGTTTGAAGAATTTTTCACTTCCGCCTGTAGGTTGTAAATTTGAGAAATCCAAATCAAATTGATTTTTTGTTAGACCAACAGACTGAACAAAATGGATAATAAACAAATATTCATCAATTAGGTACAACAATTCTCCTTTTCTCTTTTCTTCTGTTTTTCTTGTATAATGTTTCTTTTCTCATAATCCACATCAAATAGAGTTCAGAGGACCACTCGGTCACCCTCAGAAAGAACATACTAATTATAATTAGGGAAACGAAGTCGCAAACACGAAAAATACTAACAAAAAAGCTCTATCGTCCATATATCTTAATACAAAATTTGTCGACAATATTCAGCACCGCAAAGACAAGCGCGATGCTTTCCATCAACATTCCCTGGGAAATAACCGTAATCATAACACAGTTCTGTTCCAGCTGGAATTAAATCAGCTGAAAAAAAGGCAATCCTAAAACAACAATAAACGTGGTCAATGTACTCTCCAAATAATATAATAAAGGAAATTACCTCGGCATCATAACGTTCTGGGTTTCGCAAAACACTGGAAGAATGTCGATATTAGGTTGACAAGAATGGTTGAGGAATCGCCCGATCGAACCGTACCATCTATTTCATAGAGAAGAGAAGTCAAAGCGCTCAAGTTGTAAAACTTGTAAGTTATTACCTCGCGTCTATAGTATATGATTGACCCATATTCTCGGTTTCTACAATAACTCTATCCCCAAAGGCATTTGAAATGTCGTACCAGTCCTTCTTGTAACTACTTAGATATGCGTCGTACCATGATTTGGATGGTACATTAGGATTTTTCCTTTCCTCTTCTTCTAATAATTTTCTTTTTCTTTGTCCCTTTTCTTGTGCACGACGTACTGCCCCTGATTTTGACAATTTCTCGATTAAATCGGCGTCAAAATACTCTTCCAATCCTTTCTCATCTAATGTGGACGAATCAACAATAAACTCTCTCGGTATCTTATCCAATGTTGCTTTGAGTCCAAGAGAAGCAGTCACTGAACAAGCCCTTGTTCTCGCCCAACTGTCCATATTAAATAGATATTGATCGCATTTCTCAAGTCCTCGCTTCTCAACGAGAGCTTCTGGAATGATCTCACCAACATAATCAGCAATAAAAGTTCCTGGTTGAATGTCTGTTTTACATCGAACTCCCCATCCCTTCGTCGGATCCTGGCATCTGAAAAGCTCTAACTTTAAGTGCGGTCCATTACTAACGACGCGGTTCTTGCAGGCGCGACGATGACAGTGGCATTTATAATTACACTCATATATGCCATCAACAATACCGGTCATCAAGCGACCATCAATAGTATAAGTACGACCTCCAGAAGCTTGGGCACACTCACATTTGCTCGCGTCTCGGCAGTTATCCTCACAGGTGCAGCAGACAAGGAAGTTTGGGTTATTTGTAAGGGTCGCGCCATGGTTGACAACAGGTCGTGTTATGTACACAAAATCTAATGGTGCTGGCTCATTGTCATACTCATTGATCACGGGTATCTCAAACTTTTCCCTGCCTCTGGCGATATCGAAACACTTGATTCGTTTATCAACGACCACTGCTTTACCACTACTGTCTTTCTTGACGGATGAGGGTTTAGGGGGACGTGTGATGGTAAAGCATTTTGCAGGAGGCAACTCAATTTCATTCCAGCGATTTCTTTGAATAAGATCAGTTAGTGGTTGTGGAGAACACAAGATACAAGACCATAAATTCCCAATAGTTTTCAATCGTTCAATTTCGGCTGATCCAAAGTTATTCTCTAGACACCGCTCACAAAAAGATTTCGGGCAAGTATCACATAAAAATAAAGAGCCTTCACCTTGACCACACCAACGACAATACATTTCATTACCAGTTGAATCATCGATACGGAATGTCCCACAGTAATAATTGTTATTGCAATCTTCACAGACTGGAACAGAAAGTAATTCATGCATATGATAAATTGAAGTCAACTGTGCGCATGCTGAACAATTAATCTGCTTCATCTTGGAGGATTAGTTTGGATATTTGAGGTGTGCATACAATTTAAATCAAATCACGTCCTCTATCGGAAAACCGCTCTTTCACAGCTGAAAAATACGGCTCAATTCACGTAAACTTACGATTATACATAGAATGATGATACGACTTTATGTGATGATTTTCGGCTTTTGTTGGTTTATTTCAACGAGTGGTTATCAAGTAACTAAATTATCAATCGGTCGAACGAGGGAAAGCAGGTTTCTGCTACATAGCATCTTTAGAAACGGCGAAAGAAGGAGATCTATTCCAGTTTCATCAACGATAGATCTACAAGCAAATAAATCTCCTACTATACCTGTGAATCCCTTATCAGTGGATGAAATTGTAAATAAAGTAGTAAATGAGGCGAACTGTATTGTAAAATCGATTACCATTAATAAGGATAAGTACAATATTATTATTGCCAAAGGCATCAGACAAGATGGAAATATGGCATTAACAGAGGATACGTGGAATTCTCCGACAAGTGATGAGATTACCTCTATACACCAGAAGATCTATCAATCCATTGAACAGATCCCTGTGTTAGAGCCAATATTGGTATCTAATCAAGTAAGACTTATATTTCTTCTTATCCTCTTCACATTAGCTGAAAATATTGTTCCGTTTAATAGTTTCTCATCTCTTCTCCTGGTATTCCTGATAAGTTAACGAATGATCGAGACTTTATCTCATTTAAAGTGAGTTGATATCTTTCTCGTTCCGCCTTCGTAATGCTGTATAGGGATTTCCAGTGGTAGTGCGCTTGACTGAATTGTTTAGAAAGAAGAAAGAATATCAAGGAACCTTGCTTGGCAGAGATGAGAACTATGTGAGCATATCACTAAAAGGGAGAAAGGTTGACCTTCCCCGCCACATCATAGAGGAAGTATTTTTGCCAACCGCTGGGTTTGAGGAAGGAGAAGATCCGAACCTCTTGTAGTATCCTGTTAAGTTTGGCATGCTTGTTAAATTATATGAAGGCTTTTAAAAAGCGAAATCTGCTTGTCTTATAATGTATATTACGTTTATATGTATGGTTGATTCACAAAATTTTCGATCAAAAAAGGGGGGTTTTCGCATCTTCTACCACTCACTTCCAAACTTATTATCCAACATAACAATTACCGCTAGTAAAGCGCCACTAACAACGCAACACAAGAGGGTTATACCAAAGCAAACGCGGAAATGACGAAAGAAATCAAAATTAATAGTAGAATCCATACGATTCGCTTTCTCCGCAACAATAATATTCGCTAAAGGAGAGGACTGTCATGTGGCAAAGAAATAGGTTTTGTTAGAATTCCTTACCTGCTGATCCAGCAATCGTCAAATTTCCTCCAATAGTGGATATAAACGAGATCAAAGCCCATGCAAATCTCTTTTCATCTTCGTTTAAGTCGTGAACATTGGGTTTCGCTAACTGAACAACAGCAACATTCCCTAAAAGTTGGGAGGCAATTAAAACAAAGAGAGAAACTCCAACAATCGAAAATAAGGTTGAAAAGGGCACAGGACCAACTAAAGCCTTAAAGATAGCTCTGGGAATGCCAGTGGAAGCCATATTCTCTACCACAATAAAAGTTCCAAGAAAGATTAATAACAGAGAATAATCGATAGAACCAAACAAATCCTCGAAGAATTCATTTAGATTATCGATCTTGTCTTCATGGGTGATTGGAAGAGGACTGTAGTTGTGAAGTTGCTGATTCTCTACAGGTACAGGAGGAGTGAGAGACAGTTGATGATGTTCATCTCTTTCTTTATCCTCTTGGTTCTTGTTAAGGTTCTGCTGGAGATGATGAATATCAACTGAAGCACCAGAGTGGATACGACTGTGAGTGCGAGTGCGTGACTGTCGACGAAAGCGATGAGCGTGATTGACAGAGGCTCGACTGTGATTGGACTCTTCTTCCCAGATCATAGAATCTTTCCAACGGTTTCCTAAAACAATGAAGAGTACCATTAATATCGCAATGAGACAGATCAATCCTGCGATTGGCATGACATTAACAAAGATTAAGATGATCATCAGTAGAACAATACCCAAGGTACAGTAAGGTATTGGGGATGATACAACCTTTACAACTTTCTTGACAAGCTTTTCCCTTTCCCGAGCTCTTTTTCGTCTAGGACTAAGTGGGGTCTTGGTGCTGCTTTTAACAGGACTTGTATCTGATGATTCAAGACAATCGCAGAATGTAATCTCCTTATTCGTTACCGGAATAACGATTCTTAATTTAGGGCTCAGTATGATGGGATTCTTCTCTTCGTCTCCGAGGGTCTGTTGAGTAACACCATAAAGTGTGGAAGAGTGTTGCTTTTCTTTTGCACTCTTCCAACACCATTCAACGCATGAAATTGCTGTCATATGATTAGAACTACTTGTCAATAAAGTTAGAAAGGGACTTACTTAAGATCCACGTGACTAAAGCAGGAAGAATCATGTAAATCAGGAACTTGTAAGAAGGCATAATGCTGATTGAATCAGATGCAACGATCATATTTTGAGGATTTCCTGTGTATGTCAAAGTAGATCCGATATTAGTCGAACAAGCTAAAGCTAAGAGAAAGTAGATTATGTCAATTTTCTCTAAGTCTTGTTTCCCTGAGTGTTGCTGCTTTCCTTCCTCGATGGTATTTGGTTCCAACACATCGGAAACTTCTTGAAATGCAAATAAAATTGGTTCCACGAGTAGCAAGCAGACACCGTCGTTCGTTAAGAAGGGACTGACTACAAAAGCCATTAAGGACACCAACCAGAAGCCTCTTGACGGGTTTGCTTTGATCTGAGCTTGAAAGTATTTGATTATTTTCTTTGTTTCTTTTAAGTGAATCACAATATGATTGATTATCATAATGGAAGCCAAAAGAATCAAAACATTAAAGTCAATAGCTGCAAGGAGATCGAGGTGACTTGAAGGGAATAGATAGGTTCTGGTTAAGTAGACACTCAATGCTCCCACGACTGCGACAGTACGACGATCTAAAAGAGGACATTATTATTTTGAGCAGGTTTAGCGAGGAAGGAAATACCTAATGGAATTAAAAAATTGCAGGGAAAGAGAAATGTAAATGCTACTAAAGAGAATATCACCACAGCAACTGTGATGTAAACAGCAGTTCTTGGCTCTGATTCCTGAATTTCACTCATATCAAGATTCGAATAATTGCAATTAAAATATGATCATTTCTCGGATGAGCTATAAAAGATGAGATTGACCCGATACAACACTCGATCAAATCTTTCCAACCTTTTAGATAAAGCGCTTTTATGACTTCGAAAGAAAGCGCTTTTTTAAATTTGAAACTGAAAGAGAGAAAGCATCACAAGAGATGGAAGTTAACTCAAGAGAAGATCCTCCAGAGTCTTCGAATCAACCCAACCACAATGATTCTGTTGATCATTCAGGTGAAGATCGTGCACCGTTATTGGAGAGTCAGGCGAACTCTCAACCCAATATAGAAACTCAACATCCGCCAGCAACAACCAACTTCCCGATACAAGGCGACAGCAATAACAGTAACAATAATACCAATGCTAATGATATACATTATCAAAAGGATAACTACCAAAAGCAATCCCTGTTCAATAATACAGTTTCTTCCCTCCCTCTGCAAATGTTAATTTACTTCCACCTCCATTACACGGTGTTGTTCTTTCTCCTCAACCTTTGTCTCTTTACATATAAAGGTAACTCTTTTCAATTCTTATCTATCTCCTATCTTTTAACGGCCGATGAAATAGCAATCAAATTTTATTATCCTGGACGTTTCCTCGGCTGGGAGTTAACAACTGTCTTCTTGTATCTACTTATAAATCAATCTCGACTTTTCATGGGTAACTTTTAAACATTCTCTCATTCTTTTACCTTTAACTCCTAACCCTTATCTGTAGCCTCTAAGGGGAATAAAACTGGTGGGATAAGCCCTTTTGGTATTTCATTGCTCCTATCAATGCCTATGATCGTACTACATGTGTACTATATCACTCTTCAGACCTACGTGTAAGTAGATTTCTTTCTTAACGTTTCCCGAGTTCATATTTTATTATTTCTATGCGCACTAATAGGTTGCGCGTGGATCTTGTAATAAATGCAATTGGTTTAATATTTCTAGGCTTTGAGATATTAATTAGTGGATTTAGTATGCTTAATTTATTTATAATCTCTCGTCGAATATAACATAAACGAAATATTCAAAATCATAAAAAGGCATTACAGTGGATTGTAAACTCGAGTTTTCATAAAATAGCTTTTCAGAAGTCTTCAGATCAAAATTCAATGAAATGAAGATCTTTGTCTTCTTATTATTCGCTCTTCTTGCCCTCTTTGCGGGACTTTCAAAAGCCGCACAGTCATTTGCTGGTTCAAACCTCTATTATGCAGCAGGTTTGACTTATGATCAACAGAAAACTCTGTTTTCTAAGTTGCAAGAAGCAGGAGTTAAAGTTCTTCGTGTTTGGCTTGATGGTAAGAAATCAATTCTATTCTGCGATTTGTTTTCAACGACACTATAGGGCAATCGGGCAGTCCAAAGGGAACCCAGATCAATGGTTTTTCTGGTTTGGAAACTAACGGTCCTGCACAATGGAATGGCGATGAAGTTTTGAATCGTCTTGATGATGTGATGTACAACGCTCATCAGTACGGTATCAAGCTCTTGATTTCCATTCATAGCTACAATGTATTGGAGGCACATGGTGATTTCTATGGTCAATGGTATGGCACCGGTTACTTCTACACCGACAACAACGCCATCAACTACTTCAAACAACGCATCGCTCACGTCATGGCTCATGTCAATCCTCACAACGGAAAGCCTTGGAGTCAGTGTAGCGAATATATTTTTGCTTTTGAGGCCCAAAACGAAGCAATGAATGGGGTAAGTAGATCGTCTCTCTATTAAGTAATCGAGTTTTATTGAGGGATGTTGTTTGGACAGGATGCCAATTTCCTTCGCGAGCATGGACCAACTTGGCAATGCACAATGGCCTCTGCCATACGTAGCAACCTCGGTGGCAAAAAAGATATTCTTATTACCACTGGTGGTGGAGGATGGTTAGACGTCTCTCTGCTTGACGGATATTTTAACTGTGGTGATCTTGATATTCTCGCGATCCACGCCTATGGTACTGGTGATTACGATACTAACAAACTTGCTTCATATGTTTCGAAAGCCCAACAGTATGGAAAGAAGTTGATCATGCAAGAGTGGGGAGCCTGTTACTTCAACAATGCGAATGAGCGTTGTGGTCCTCCAGGGCAAGTTGGTGTCTTAAGTGAAAGCACACGATCAAATAACATCAAACAATGGGCCAGTCAGATTTCCAAGGCAGGAATTCCTTGGATGTATTGGCAAGTTCTTCCAAACTATGATCCTCATCAAGATTGGGATTATGAAGTTGGTGTTCAAGAGAATATTTGGTCAAGTTTATCTCAAGCAATGAATTCCACTAGATCCTATAACTCGGCCTTTGATTTCTCAAAATGGCTGTTATAGATTGAATGACTTTCATTTATGTTCTGACATACTTACATATATTTGCTTTGTTTTAGAATTGTTCTTACACATGTTTTTTATGGATTTTGTGACAGAATGAAGGACATGTAATCCACTTCCATGTTACCTTCATTCGAATACTCGGTACTATATAGAATATGATACCTTTCTTCCTTCCTTCTCAATATTCGTCAAGATTCTTCGCACCATAAAAATAATACATCATTCAAATGGTTTTTCGTTTGAAATCTATTTCAACCATTATTGTCATATAGCGAATAGAAGGAAGTTACTTACTTGCAATACCTGCGAAAGAAAGTCTCTTCTTCTGAGCTTTCAATGCTGCAGAGGAGTCAATCGTTGATGATCGGTTCAGAGTATTTTCCTTTCTGTCATCTTCCTCGGATGAGATTGTAGATCGTGAGCTTTGAACATCCTTTGTAGTGTCATTTATTGATGAGAAACTTCGCTTTCGACTGATTAACACAGGTGAATCTTCGATACAGGTCGCATCAGAATCATTATCGTCGACAGTAATGCTTTGATTAGATGCGGTATTCTGAGGTTGTATCACCTCTCTTGATGAAGGAGCAGCGTAATTTGGGTAGTAAAGAAAAGAATTGCGTTCAAATGAAGTGTTGGAGTGATGTGTGGGGTCATTGGGTCGTGTATTCGTATTATCAGACGTATCCTGATCCTCAAATATATCGTCATTTGGTATTGTTATACAATCACTATCATCGTCATCATCTTCTTCAGCTTCTTTACTCTCAATCGCTTCAATCGATTTCAACGGAAGTGGTTGCTCTGAAGCTAACCCAGTCAAGCGCTGAATAATCTTTGTGGCATGCAACCTCTTCCAATCCATCCACTTCAATAATTCCATTAATTCATTTGCTGTCCTCGGAAGAAGACTCAACCACTGTTTACAGGTTCCATGCCCTCCACCAAGACATTCACTCTGAAGAAAACTAAACTTCATCAATTGAATGATCTCTGTTGAAGATAAGAGTTGATAAGGAGCAATCTGCAGTTCTACAGAAATCTGTTTCCTAACATTCTTGATAGTATTTTCGAATTCTAACCTTTCTTTGTATAAATAAAGTGGTAGAGATAAAGTGGTGGTTGTTGATGAGCTGGTAGGTTTTCTTGGATCAGTAATATGATGAGGATGGTGTAGGAGTAAGGTCGCTTTCTTTTGTTGCTCTTGTTCAAGAAGAATATTTTCTCTTAATACAAGTAACTTCTTTTCAGCTTGAATCAATTTTAATAGATCAGTATGAATTGAAGCTTTATAAGAATGATGTCCAGAGTGATTGAACGGTAAACGTTTCAATAATAATGAGCCTTTATCATACTGTAAGACTCGTTGTCCGGTCAGATAGAACATGGCTGTGGGTGTTAAAATATACTTGAAGAAACTATATCCACTAGCACTTCGAATCAGCGACTTCTCCAGATATTGATCGTGATCTGATAATTGATCGGCTAAAGCTTTCCACCAATCTGAGCTATGATGAACTCCTTTTCCATAAAAATCGACTGTCTGATAGGATGGAATTCTTTGAACATTTTTATCATTTTTACCGAGTAATAACGCGATGACAACACTAATCCCAAAGAAACTGCGAGTTTCAAAGAACACACTTAATAGCATATAAACTTCTTCACTAATATCGAAAGATGAAAGATCTGTCTTCTGATGGAAAGGGTACTCTTGATGTAAATGGTCTTTCCTTCTCGCCTGAAGAGCTTGATCACACAAATCACAACAACCCTCAGTCGGTGGAATAGGAATAGAAGCAGCAGATTCTTGGAAATATTCCAAGATCATCACTCGACGACAACCTTTGATCTGCCGAACAAAACTATCCATCTTCAGCAATCTGAGAGTGGATGGTTGTGAAGTGTTTGGAGTTGAATTCGAAGAAGAATGCGATGAAGGCTTCGAAGATGATGAGATAAGATTATTGCACAGACGAATATCTTGAGAATCCCAAAACAATAAACACTTTGAGGGAAGGCCATCTCGGCCAGCTCTACCAGTCTGCTGGTAATAGGATTCTATGGAGAGAGGCAGCCCATAATGTACGACGAGTCTGATGTCAGGCTTATTGATGCCCATACCGAAGGCTGTTGTAGCAACAACAACTTGAATATCATCACAAAGGAACGCTCGATGAACCGCATCACGATCATCATTTGAAATCCCAGAGTGATAATAGGCAGCTCTGATTCCTTTGAGAAGGGAACATTCCACTAGTTCTCGTGCAATATCTTCCGCTTTCTTCTTAGAATTAACGTAAATCAATGTCGATGGGAAAGGAACATTCTCCATATGACTGCCAATAGATGGAGTTTTTTCAATTTCAAGGCCATTCATTTCAGCATAAAGAGACAAGCGAGAGTCTAATATGCATCGAACAATCTCTGAGTTCATTCTCTTTGGACAGACGACATACTTTAGATTCGGTCGATTAACAGTATCTCGAATAATTAGCGGGTTTTTAAGTGATAAATTAGTGACAATTTCGTGTTGTACATGCATTGTCGCAGAAGCTGTCAATGCGACAACAGGAATGGTATGACCTAGCCAATCTCGTAAACTGTGTAATAAACTGTATTCAGGTCGAAAATCACTGCCCCATTCAGATACACAATGGCTTTCATCAATTGCAATGGAAATTATTTCACAATTACGTTGTAATTGTTCTAAACCTCGTTGCCATAAAAGTATTTTCTCTGGTGTCGCATAAATCAAAGCATAATTTCCGAGAATTGCAGCATCTTCAATCTTCTTATCATACTTAGCACCTATAGCACAAGCATTGATTCCCATTGCAAGTAAAGAAGCAACTTGATCTTCCATTAATGATATTAAAGGTGATATGACTAAAGTACAACATTTCCTTCCACCTTCTCGTAGAGCTACTGCAGGAAGTTGAAATACTAAACTCTTTCCTGAACCTGTACTCATCATGAAAAAACAATCTCTTTTTTCTTCGAGAATGGCTTTACATATTTCTAATTGATGTTTTCGAAAGTGATCATATCCCCAATACTTCTTGAGAGTTCGATATAATAACAACTCCAAATCACTTTGCGTCTGGGGAGATGAAGGAATATCAACTGTAGTCCATAAAGGAGACTCTTCTTCATCCTCGTCAAACCCAAGATCGATCTCATCTGAGTTATAATCATCTTCTCGTTCTATCATCTTTCAAATTTTGAAAATTGTTTGCTTTATTTTACGTGGTATCAAATAATTTTTCACAACTTATTAGGATTAATATCCTCAAAGGGATTTAACAAAATATAGAAACACATTTCCAGAACCTAAGCTATTTACATTCAAAAAGAAGAATATTTTCTATGCCGCGGAGAATTCGCTATTTTCTTCTGAACTAACACGATCCATAGTGTATCGGTAGAATTGACACCTCGTAAAAGCGAGCGGAGGGATCCAATCAGAGGTTAAAAATTCGCCTACAGTTGGTCGTGTATAAGTTCTTTAGTACTCTCCTCGTCATAATCGTTTCGTATCTGGACAGTAGGCGAAATATTTAAATTCCCCTGTATTTTAGCTGTTCCCGACATTTCGATTTGCTGACAGGTGATATTTCCTCTTATAACTGCATTCGGACCTAACGATAGCCTGTAAACACAAATATCTCCATCGACAGTTCCATTTACGTAAACCAAACCAAGTCCTGTCAGTTGGCCTTTAAAATGTCCTCCAGGACATAAGACAAGACAAGCCTGCGAAAAGGGGACAAACAAGTAAAGTCTTGGTTTTAAAGTCAAGTTCGAACACTTACCTCAGGTGGTGCGATTACCTTTCCCTCGACAATACCCTCCACTCGAAGCAATCTATGAAACTTCACATCAGCAGTCACAACGACATTCGCCGAGACTACCATATCAGGTGTCTGATTCTGAAAAATCCAAAAATCATTCTATTAGGAAATGAGACACAAACTTTCAAGTTTCTTACCAATAACTCTTTTAAGTTCATTGCTTATTCTTCTCGTGAAACGGTCTTCTCAAAATGAAGACATGAGCCGCGCCTTGTGTGACTATTCGAATGAATTCGAAGAAATGAATGAATTATTAAAGGAAAAAAGAAAAGAAAGGTTCAGGGAAAAGATGATTTTGTCTACGTCCAAATGACTAACGCAACAAGAAGAATTAGAACGAGAGCTAAAATGACAATCGTCCAAATTTGGCATGTATCCTTTGTTTTAAGGAGTTTGGACAAAGCTGCCTGAACAGTGTTCATTTTATCACTTGCTGTATCAATCTCATTTCCTAACGCATCTAACAATTTTCCCTGTACTTTGATTTCAGTGTTAATCTCACGTCCATATTGCTCCAATCTTCCAACTGCCTGTCCTAAATGTTCTAACGATGTATCTTGGTCTTGAATAAGTTTCTTGGTCACCTGCTTTTGATCGGAAATAAATCTATCATTTTCTTGGTTTAGTTGATTCGCCATTGCATCATTTGCGTCGTTAAAAGCCTGATTCTTAACCCTTCTTTCATCTTCCTCAATCTTCTTGCGAACGTTAGATGAATCCATTCCAGATTTTACAGCTACAATATTCCAAATTTAACATTAGAATTGGAGAAATAAAAACTCATTCTTACATGCAATAGTCTTTTGCGCATCTTCCACAAATTTCTTGCGGTTCTGTAACTCGCCGTCTTTGATATAAATAAACTTCGCTCTATTTTTCTCGATCTAAGAGATGAAGTTCAGCAAAGTACTCAACATGAACATCACAAACTCACCGTATCAACCGCTTCCTTCAAACCAGCCAGCTCCTTGTCGACTGCGCGCACATCTTGTCGCAGTCCTAATAATGCATTTTTACTCTACAGAAATGAAATAAGAAAAAATAACAAACCTTTCCGCAAATCTTTGAATTCTGTGCTCGAAGAGGTGTCAACACTTCTCAACAGTTCTTGAAACTTTTCATGCTTCGCCCTTATTCTTTCTAATTGTGAATGTACATGGCTATCACAAAAGAATTAACAGTTCGTCACTTATTAATTGATTACTACTTACTCTCTAACACTATAATACGGATCAATTTCAGCTTTTGATGTCATTTCACTTAATAAAGGTTCCTCGTCTTCCTCGTCTTTCTGAATTTCTCTTCGTCTAGCTTTCATACATATGCCAGAGAATTCTGCTGAGATTAAACTTGGTTTAATTCTAGAGACAATCTAATGGGCTGTCCTTCTTTCACAAATCCTAAATCCACTAATCCTCTAATCCTTGTTACCTAAAGTCAGAATGAGTTTTTTGAATCAATTATGAGCAGTTTTTCAGATCCATCGACAGTTGAAAGAGAAGGAGGTGTCAATCTTGATGAATCTTCCAATGTATTCAAAACTCCTCCACCGAAAGTTGCGTTTTCTCCTTTCAGTCCGGTTGATTTAAAGAATAGTAATCTGAAGAAAAAAAATGTTCTCACAGCGTTTACAAAGTACAACATTGAACAACAACTCGAGCATCAAAAAAGTTTAAGCTTACGAGAAAGAATGAGAGATTTAGATAATTTCCATCTTCATCGGCCTCATCCTGAAGAGGAATGCGAATATTTGAATTTACCCAATAATCGACTGAATTTACATTCCTTAAAAGAGGTGATTTACCTCTGCGGAGGATTAGTTGGGGTTAGATTTGAAGGAGATGAACTCAAAAGTATTACATCATTTACCTCTCAGCTTGAAAGACTTTGGTCTGAGGTTGAAAACAGCTACAAAGAGTTAACCGCCAGTGATCATCGAATTATTCCCACGAGTGGAACAGAGATTTCCGTCCCTGCTATCCGCTTTTGTAATCTTGCTGATCAATACATGGAAATTGTCAAAAATCTTCAAGACTTAGTGAAGAAGAAGCATAGCACGATTGATCGAAGCTCTGCTGTTGCCACAGGTAATGATGCGGTCTCGTTTCTTGTTCTTCTTCACAATTCGATAATTGGTAGATGCACCAATTCTTGATCCAGACCCTGAAAGCAAGCTTGGTAGCCCACAACCTTTGTGGTACAATCTTCTGAAGTCCAAATATGAAAACTATCTGCTAAGTCGCAAGCTTCAGGACTCACATTCTAAATTTACTCTTGGAAAGTTTGCGGTTTTCTTAGCAAATTGCCTAGATGGATCAATTCCTCCAACAGAGGAGGAATCTGATGCTCTTGCTGAGGTAGTACTGTTAAAATTTTGATTGCTCGTATCTTTTTTGAATTTTCTTTAGATTATGGAAGCTAGCAAAGATAGTCTCTCTTTATTTCATCACGATAATCCAGTATTTACCTCGAATAAGGATCAGCGGAAGAGATATATTGCACATCGGCTGTTCAACTTTATGAAAGCAGTTCCAGAACTGCGGTACGAGCTTAAGGATGAGGATTCGGTCAAAAAGATGAAATTTCATGATTAATTTCCTTCTCTCTGTGTGTGGTTACGAACAGATAATTCGGATAGTGTGTTAATAGATTATATTATTTACAGTTTATGATTGAATCTGGTCTTATATGTTCAGCTTCTGTAATATGTGGCAGGTCTGTTTATTTAGTGTTTACGATACAAACTCTGTTTCTTCTTTTTCGTGTTATGTGAACTGTCCTTCGCCTCTTGAGAAGCAAGTGGATTAGGAGCAGACGCTTTCTTCTTTCCTCTTGTTTGGACTGCAATACCTTCTTCTTCGACAATAATACTTGGTGCAGATCTAACTGTAGAAGTTGCTACTTTTGCTACGGCGTTTTCCTCCACCGATGTCAATGATGCTTTGAGATCCTCCACCTATACAAAAAGGATAAACAGAGAACAAAATAGGAGCACGGAGGAGACGCTACCCGAGAATTGTACTCTAAGGATGCTCTTGAAATATTACTGAGTACTAAAGTTACTTTGTTTAAGTATAGAATTGGAACCCCTGGAATCCTCTCAAGAGCATTTCTTAAATCTTGATCTTGAGTCGCCACAAAATAATGCTTTGGAGATTTGCTCGATTTGGCATGCTCTATGATTGTTTCAGACACCATCAGAGCATAGAAATCGAAATAACTTACGAATCAATGCTACAGCTTTGTGGATTGGTGTTTCCCCTTGAAAACGATGATCATCTAAAGTACTGCAACAATTCAGTGCCCAGTTTAAAGTGGCCTCCCCTTTTTCTCCAAGCAACCTCAACTCATCAATCGCAGACTGGAGAATATAAACATGAATCGTTTCTTCTTGCAATAAGCTTTTGAGACGATGCATGACATCTAACTTATATTTTAGCATGTTAAATATGAAGTTTCCATCCAAAATGATCTATCAATCAATAAAAGTAACAAAAGTCCTTCTTTCAAAGAGTGTTCGACTTACATGATAAGGAGGCGCGATACCAAATACAATCTTATAAAATCTTAAACATTTTCTAATGAATTTAGCTCTTAAAACCTTCATCTTTCTCTCAATCAACCAATTATTTACAATACTTGCGTTATGATAGATTCTCTTTAATCAAAAGTCTATGTTAACCATAGCGTAACGCTTCAACAAATTCAAAAAGAGAAACAAAAATAAAACAAAGCGAGTCGATTGATTATCTTGAAAACTTATAAAATTTTTGATAGTGGTTCCTTCGCAGCGTCCTTTCTTTGAAACAAACTGAGAAGAAAATGACTTCAAAATTAAATCGAACAAATAAAGAATCTTCGAAGAAGCAACCAATTTATTTGAAATATGCCAAGACTGCCGCGCAAGATTGGCTTGATCCCGGGGCGAAATTGCGTCCAAGCGATTTATCAAAACCATCACTTGATGTTAACCCTGATGATTATCCATTAATTACTCAATTTAATAATATCATGGATACCACCGTGCAAGCCCATTCTACCGTTGACATTGATACTCCAATATTTCAACCTGCTCCAAAGATTGTGGTATTTGAAGATTATGAACCATTTACCAGTGTAAAGAAGAAATTATTCTTTCGTAATGTTGATTCTGTAAGTTTTCCTTTCTTTTTTTTCGCCTCATTCACGAATCCTGTAATAATAGGTGGCGAGGAGAATCAAACTAATCAAGCCAGATACTCCTTTTTTTGAGATATCAGCTCCTCAAACTCTCTCTGGTGAACCATTAAAGCAAAGTAAAATAGCCGCCGGTATGGAGATATGTTTTATTGTGACATTCTTACCTCAAGAAATTCGTGAATATTCTTGGGATTTAATCTGTGCTACTGAACGAGAAAATTTTGTCGTTCCATTACGAGCGATTGGTATGAGACCATTATTAACCTTACCTGATGAAGTTGACTTTGGCGCTTGTCCGATTAAATCACCCTCGGAGAAAAAAATTGTTGTTCAAAACATTGGAACTTCTGCAGCCAAATTTTCTATGAAATCCTTACAAAGTGAATTTTCTTGCCCTGAGCAAGATGTTACAATTGAAGCCAATGCAACGTTTGCTTTGGAGTTATCTTTTACTCCTCATGATACTTCTCACTGCCTCGGTGACATTGAGGTCACCTTTTCTAACGGAGTTAAGTGTTACATTCAAATGAGAGGCTTTGGAAAGAATGTGGAAGTATCTTTAAGTGCACCAAGTTTAACTATGGAACCTTCTTATATATCTTTGTTTTCTCAAAAGACTCTCAAGATTCGAAATTTAAGCGATGCACCAATTCGGTACCGCTGGAAATCTTTTGCGACTGAAGCAGAAGAGGAAGTGGAGCGACAAAGACTGTTAATGGAGATTAATCGAATCGAAGATGAAGAGCGCTCGATGCTTTACAATCGCGTCTCTGATGGGTACTACGAGAATGCGGAAGAACCTGAAAATGTGAATCAAATGAGCTTTAATGATACTAATGGCGTTGACCCAACAAATTCACTTTTACCATTTGCTGCTCGAGTCGATGAAGCTGTACTGATTCGTAAATATCGGAATCTCCGTAAAGCCTTGGAACAGGATAAGATGCTTTTCGTAGATGATATCTTCGACATTGCACCAATTGAAGGTGAAGTATGGGCACATTCAGAGATGGAAATAACTGTTTGCTTTCGCCCCGATACAGCTTCCCTTTATAACTGCTTAGCATTTTTAGACGTCTCTGGGCGCCATGATCGTCTCCCGCTGCAACTTATCGGTCAAGGGATAGGACCCCATGCTGCCCTCTCATTCGAAGTCTTAGATATTGGTGATGTCTTTGTAAATGATGTCAATTATTACGATTTATCCATTAAAAATAAAGGTGACATTCCTGCTCAATGGACTTTTATGTCAAGTTTAACTCGATTTGGCAATAAATTTCAATTTACACCATCAGAAGGTTATTTAATGCCAAATCAGTCACAAAACATCCGAATTCAATTCGAAAGTGATATTTTAGGAGAATTTTCAGAATACTTTCGCTTTGCTTTGCAAGGAAATGATGATATGTTGGTGTGTCAAGTGAAAGGCCATGTTATTGGTCCTACTTTCCATTTTGATACAAAGAGTATTGATTTTGGAACTGTTTCATTCGACTATTTGCATTCATCAGTGGTACGCCTAGTCAACACATCGCGTATTCCAATGGTTTATACCTTACACATTCCTCAAGATGGACTATATCTCAAGAAAGAGTTTAATATCTCACCATCAAGAGGGACTCTTTCACCGAAGGACTCGGTGGAAGTTTTAATTGAATTTATTCCAACAACGGTGAAAGTATATGATTACAGTTTGGGTGTGGATGTTTTAGGTGTTGGAGATTTATTACTTAGTGTTCCCATTACTGCAGAATGTGTTGTTTCCAGCATCAAGGTTGACTTGCCACTTAGAGAATTAGAATTTGGTGATTGCTTCATTCGCTATCCTTACGAGGAAGACCTCAAAATTACCAACTTATCGACCACTGTCCACACCAAATTCGAAATTTCGCCCCAACCTAAGCATACTTTATCTGTTGCTTCCTATGAAACCGTACCTAGTGTCGCTGTCATTGAACCAGGAGATTCTATGAATGTCAAGGTTCGTTTAATTGGGCAAAAGCTAGGGCCGTTCAAAGTTCCGCTGACAATCAATATCGCTGGATCCCAGGAACCGCCGATTCAGGCTGTCCTATCCTTCAACACCGTTGGTCCGAAAATTGCGGTTGACTGCACTGAGTTAAAATGGGGAAACATTGAATGTTTGAAAGATAGTGGCCGTACCTTAACTATTACTAATGTTGGTTTAATTACAGCCAATATGAAATTATTCTTAAAAATGGCAAGATCATGTTATCGTATTGATGTTCGTGAATTAGTTTTGGAAGCCGGTGATTCCTATGAACTTAGCATAATTGCGAATTTAGACGACTCTGTTGTCAACAAAGATGAAATCCATATTGTTGTTGATGAAGGAGATAATTTAATGGTCCCATTGATCGCTAAAGGTATTGGGACAACAATGTATTGCAAGCAATCGACTGATGTAATGGATCTCGGGGTTCAATTAACCAATGTCTATTTTGAAAAGCAGATTATTCTAGAAAATAAAGGTAGAAGATCCCAGCAGTTAAAGTGGACAAATATTACTGTTAAGAATGAGAATCAAGCTAGACTTCAAAAGGCGAAAAAATTAGGGAAAGATACTAGTGTTCCTTCTCGATTACCCAAGAATCTTGCTCCTGTCGAGCCAAGCTTTACTGTTACTCCTGAGGAAATTACTCTTCGCTCTCGAACTGCAACCACTTTCACTTTTAAAGGATTTAGCTCAGTTCCTCGTTCTCTCTCTGAAGTCTTCACTCTTGAAAGTAAAGTCGGGAAAGACCGCTATATGAAGCAAATTATGGAGACTGAAGTCCGCTGCGATGTGGTGAATCCGCTTTTAGAGTTTTCCTCTAATCAATTATCCTTTCTCTATGTTTGGGAGAGAGGAGTGGATGCGTCAATATATAAGCAGGATTTGACATTAATGAACACCTCCTCAATTACATTAACCTTTCTATTAAAAACCGAGATTCCTTTCAATGTCAATACATATGAGCATACTTTAGCTCCAGGTCAAAAAGTCGATTTATTAGTAGAATTTGACCCGTTGTATCGCGACGATCGTCAGTCTCATGTCATAGAAAAGGCCTTACAAATTACCTACCGCGGCCATCCTCAAAAAGATTCAATTAGATTATTAGGTGAGGTAGTATTCCCGAATTTAAAATTTGACTTACAGCAGATTAACTTCGGTTGCATTTTAAATGATACATCAAAGATTATTAAACTGAAAGCTACAAATAGCTGTAAAATTGATGTTAAATATGAATGGATTTTCTTAGAACAAACTACTAATAAGGCCAAATCCAGATCTTCTACAGTTTTTGCGACACCCCCGAGCCACGTATTCGATGTTTTACCAGTCAATTCGATCATTCAATCAGGAGAAAGTGAAGATATCGAGTTCACAATGCTCTCAACTAATAATGCGAAATTAAACAGTGTTGCTGTTTGCGTTGTGGAAGGTGGACCTGAGTACAAATTTCCTATTCACGGTGAATCTTCCAATGTTGCTTATGAGCTGGATAAGTCAATTCTCGATTTTGGCAAAATTTTATTTACTGATAAAGGTGATCAGGAATTGACCATTAGTAATCGCGGTAAAGTCGCGTTTAACTTTCGTGTCGAGCCAACGACTCATGAAGATGCACAATATCTTGAGTTTTTTCCTCCATCCGGTAAAGTTTCTGCCAATCAACAACTCAAACTTCTTGTTCGCTTACGTCCGGGATTGCCGCATCTGATGAAAGCTAATTTTACGGTCTATGTTGGGCACTTTGATCCTGTGCTAGTGCAATGTTTTTGCCAGGGAATCTTTCCCATTGCTATTGCTTCCCTTCCTCGCTTTCGCAAGATTGGCCCTTTAGGAGAGACAGAAGGAGTGAATGCTTCAATGTGGGAAACATTTCAGTCTGCTGTGCTTGGTCAGTTCTTACAGCCTGACCCTTTACTACTTCCTCCAGCGGTTCCTCCCTCGCCTGCATCAGGTACAACCGTAAATCCACCTTCCTACACGGTGCCTGAAATATTTCCCCCTGTTGCTCCAGAAGAGGAGAATGATTCACATTCAATGTCAGCAAACCAACCTTCCATTGCAAGTAGTACTAAAGGTATACCTTTGACGACTATTGATGTCGAAATGCAGCGTTATTCGCTCTGCCGCCTATTGGAGCAACGATTAAGTTTGGTTTCACAGAATACAGGTGTAAATGCGGTTGGTGAGAAGAATGATGTTGATGAGAATAAATTTGATCCGCCGCTGTTATTGCAGACAGTTATTAGCAAGAATATTGATTTGAAGGATCTAGTGATTGCTCGCTATGTTTGCGATTTTGGAAATGTTATTATTGGCCAAACAAAGAAAAAGGTCTTTAAAATTACGAATGCGTCTACATCAGGGCAACTCAGCTGGGCATTTGACAAAAAGAATATCAGTGCTAGTGGATTTTCTATTGAACCTGACAAAGTTATGAAATTAGAAGAAAATGGTTCTGTGGATTTTGTTGCTAAGTTTTTTGCGCGCACTCAGCAAAAGATTGGTCCGAAGTCTTTTATTTTACCCATGGAAAATCCTGGGTATCCTACAATTCACTTGGTATTTACTGCCAATGTTTGTTTACCAGAAATTGAAATGACTACAGCCGAAGTCAATTTTGGTAAAATCTTAGTTGGGAGATCCTCGAAAGTATACGTCGGGTTGAAAAATATTTCTCCTGTAACTGCGACATGGTATTTTAAGAAGGTTATGAGTAAAGACGAAAACATTCGATTTACGATCGAACCTTCAAGCGGCTCTCTCCGTCCTTTTAAAAAAACTGTTATTTGTGTTGAATTTATTCCATCTGAAGCTCATCGCTCTATAGCTGAGTTCCAATTGAGAATTGATCAAAATAAAAAGCCAAAATCGCTCAGATTGATTGGAGAAGGGGCTAATATTCCATTGGTCTTTGACCCTGCTCTTGCCGAAATTAATCCTGTTTTACCATTCTCTGAAGGTGGGGAGCGAGTAATAACTGTATTGAACCCAACTGACTTTCCGGTGGAATTTTTCTCAATTGATTTTGATACAAAATTTAAGGAAGAAGAAGAAGTTTTGGCTTCATTAGACACTTACGATAAAAGTGGAGTTTTCCGAACTATAGTACGAAACCCGGGAGAACCTCTTCCTTCAGATATT
This sequence comes from Poterioochromonas sp. DS, assembly GCA_015145745.1. NCBI lineage: Eukaryota > Synurophyceae > Ochromonadales > Ochromonadaceae > Poterioochromonas > Poterioochromonas sp. DS. Next base: position 145,932 of record VKHI01000001.1, read on the forward strand.
ATCCGTGCGGCTCAACTGGTTACCCAAAGAAAAGAGCAAGAGAAAGATGCTGAAAAAGAGAAGGATAAAGAAAAAGGGAGAAAATCTCCAGAACCAGTTATCGCCTCTGGAGAGACAAAGGCTGCAGAAGATGGAATCTCAGAGGAGAAAGTACCATTGACAGAAGAGGCTATGGATCCTATTGCAGAGCCGATTAGTCTTCTTCCTCCCCCTGCAAAGTCAAAATCTACATATCGTGACAAGGATTTTCATCAGGACATTTTTGTTTTCGGTCCCCCTTTGATTGGTGTTTCAACTTTAGCGAACACGCTCTCTCGCAAATTGATCATTCCTGTGAAGAAGATTGATGATTTACTCGCTGACGTTGCTGCTATTGATCATGAAGTTGGTGTAATGGCAAGATTTTTCACGAATTCTTCTACTCCCGTCGAGCAAGCCTCAAAGAACGCGACCGAGCAACAGTTGCTCGCCGCCGCAGAGGAAAGCAAAGCTCAGGCATTAGAGGCGTTTACCAAAGCGAAAAAAGGAAAGGGGAAAGATATTCCTGATGAAATATATCAAACGCCAGAAGTTCAGAAATATGAAGATTTTCTTGCCTTGTATGAAAAAAACGCGAAGAATCTTGCACCTGTCATCGCCTTCCGCTTATTATGGCAGGATTTAGGGGACGGCGTGATTATTGACGGCTATGAAAGTAAATTTATTGCTCCATTGATTGCTTTGAAGGTTTTTAGAGAAGTTTTACCGAAAATGATCTTTACTCATGTTAATCTTGCAAGTGGAATTGCAGGATACGCTGAATGGATTGATCATTTGCATTCAATTAAGCTTGAATTAAAGGAGCGGTACGAGAAGAGTTTAGAAACCCACAAAAAGCTTTTCCTTAAGATCTCGAAACCACCAAAAGGAAAAACACAAGAAGATCTAGTAAAAGAGTATGAAGCAATCTGGGCCACCGGAATCCCCGAATTTCTCCCTTCAGGAGAAGAATCTTGGACTGATCCATTATCGGGGCTTGTGACTGAGTTAGAAAGCCATGATTTCAAAGGTTTGGATGATAAAGAGAAGCCTATTTACTTGCGTCAATTGTTGTATTCTCTAAGCCTCCAGTTAGTCGAAGTCGAAGCAACTTTAGCACGTCTTCAAAAAGTTAAATCGGACTTAGCCCCTGAGCAGGAAATTCCGGTAAATACAGAAGTAGTAGATTCTGTAACGGGGGATTTACCATTTAAGACTCATTTCTCGATTGTTGTTCCTGGTTTAGTCGAGTTGTTCCAAGATCTACCTGTCAATTCTTCACTTGAACCAGAAAATACCGAAAATGTTCCTAATGAAGTAACTAAAATTGAAAATAACGAGCTAATTGAAGCTATAGAGAATTCTGAGACTTCAATCAATCATTCAGTGGACCTCCCTCCAGTGGCAAAGGATAGTGGTTTATTCGAAGTTTTTCTCGAGGGAGACGAAACAGCAGATGTGATATATCAAAATGCGTCAGCCATTTTACCTGCTCCCAAGATAACCGCGGCAGAGAAAGAAAATTCTTTACCTGAATCTGAAACTTTTCAGATTTTTAAAAAGCCTGTGGCTCGACCTGCTCGCAAACCAATTAAGAACTTCCGCATCGTCGATATTGCTGATGAGTTGGTAAAACCTAAACCAATTGTCGTGGAGCCTGTTGTTGAACAGGTTGATCCAAAAGCAAAGAAAGGAGGGAAAGCACCGCCAAAACAGGTTGAAGCACCCCCTCCGGTAGTTGAAGCACCTCCTGTAATAGTCATTCCTCCTCCAACACGTTGGGTCGTTCCCGCTCAAAGTAGTGTACAGTTCAAAATTCGATTCTCTGCCGAGAAAGAGGCAAAATTCGAAGGAAGTTTGGAGTTTGAGGTTATCGGTACTGGACAAAGGTTTAATTTGCCATGTTCCTCGATCTGCGAATACCCCAAGATCAATAACGACACTCGTAATGTTTTCATGAGAAGAATGAAAGCATTAAACCCTTCCAACCCTTTTCCAACAAAGCGGTTTGTGATTGCAGAGAATTTCTATTCATTTGGATCGTTAGCTTTATTTAAGAAATCTGACTGGAAAAAGGTCATTACTGAAAATTCTACTCAAGACGACAAAGACAACTATGCATCTATAGAATCAACTAACTCTGATATTATAAGAATTTCCAATAATGGTTTATACAAGGCTGAAATTGGAATCTCTTTCGAATATGAAGAAACGGATGTCAAGGATATTTTCTTTGCTGAACCTGCTGCTTTAGAAGTTGAGAAAGATGAAACTAAAGAAGTCCGGCTTTGGGCTTTACCAAAGGAAATTCGTGAGTATAAAACGACTGTTGTTCTCACCGTGAAAGACAATCCTTCCCCAATAAAGTATCCTTTAAAATGTTGGGGCGCCGATCCTAATATGGAAGTTGTTGGTCCTTGGTCCGAGGCAATTTCAAAAGCTGAAGAAGCATTAGCAAAGAACACTGATAAGAAAGCTGTCAAAGATCTTGAGGGGAAACTTGCAGCCCTAAAGGAAGCGTTTTTAGTTGATTTTGATCGTGTTCTAATCGGCAAAACTGAAACTCGCTCCTTTACATTAAAGAATTTATCTACAATTCCTGTTGCGTGGGAGATCATTCCAGAGGATTTCAATGAATCTGCGAATATCTCATTTTCTCCCAGTAGTGGTGTTATTTCTTTTGATGCTTCAGCCAACGTGGATGTCCTCTTTACGTCTGCTGAGCCTTTAATTCTTACAGGGAAATTTTCTTTGAAATTTTCAGATAACGAGGGAGGCTTGCTCGCACCTGTTCGTTCTATCGTCAAGAAATTTCGCGTAACTGCTGAAGCTTACCAAATTACGGCGGTTAGCTTAACATCTGATGGTCAGGAGAAAAAAGGTAGTAGCGAAGTTGATTACAATCTGGTGAGGGTTGGTGATTATGCTGTCCAGACGCTGAAGATGGGGAATAGGGGGAAGTATAAGATTGGATATAGTTTTGTTCTCAAAACACCTTTTATTAACAATTTGATGAAAATCGAACCAATGGAAGGTACTATTGATCCTGGGAATAGCCTAGCAGAGATCAAATTGACCTTTTGCTCCAAGGAAGGAGAGTTACAGCTGAAAGGAAATTCCGATATTTTAGTCCAAATTAGTGAACCTCTTACTGGAGAAATAGTCGAAAAGTTCCCACTCTTAATATCAGCAGCAGCAAAGTATAATCGATTCCGTTTGCAGCCGTCGAAAGGGATTTCATTTGGGGCTATGCGATTTGATGCTGAGCCGAGAGTGAAAAGGGCAGAACTACGCAATGAAAGTCAGTTTGAGATTACTTATGTTGTGATGCCAGCTATGGCAGAACATGATGAAATAGATGACTTGGACAATTCTGCGTTTTCTGCTTACGCTTTCGCCTCTCCTGCTGCTCTTCGATCGAAGGAATTGGGCGAAAACTATATGAAAAGAATCGCTCCAGCTGATCCAAAGGCGGCGGGTAAGAAGGACGCCAAACCAGCGGCCAAAGGGAAAGGAACAGCACCTGTTGAAGCTATTCCAACCTCTAATTTGAATCCTTTGGTACAAGATCCTGATCAACTTGCGGCGACGTCGATGCCTACTGATCCTTTAGTGGTGGGAGCATTTAAAATTCATCCTCGCATTGCGACTATACAGCCCGGTCAGGCTATATCACTTGAAATGGCGTTTGATCCCTCTGGTTGTGAAACGGTGAAGGAAAAATTACGACTTGCTATTAGTGGTGCTGATCCTAACGACCCACTTACTCAAACTGTTCGTTCCTTCGAGTTGGTGGGTGAGAGTTGTCTCCCTGCTCTAGTCACAGAAGACGTGCAAAGCATATTCGAAGAACAAGAAGTGGTCAGTTCTTTGAAAGAGGCTGCCCCGTTAGGCAAGGTTGAGAAGCTCCCTCTGGGCAAAGTCGTGTACTCTGAGGCGGAACGCATGTTGGCTTTCGCACCAGTTTCTTGCAATCAAGCTGGTCGTGGTGTTGTGGAAAGAGTAAAAATTACCAACCCAACGAAGATTGATATTAAAGCCAAGTTTAAGATTGTTAGCCCAGAGCAAGCGGCCATACTTGCTGCGCAGGCAAATGATCGTCCTGGATCAGCTGCTGGAGGGAAAGGTGGAAAAGATGCAAAAGGTAAAGATAACAAAAGCGGTAAAGGGGGAAAGGGAGCGCCAGAGCCTACAGTGGTAATTACTCCGCAAGCCTTCATTGTTCAACCTGAATCATGGGAGATTCCTCCTCATGAAAGCCGGTTTGTGAATATTTACTTCAATCCTACCGAAATTAAATCCTATCGATCAGTCTTCATCGCTGAAATCGATGATGAAGGGATCACTTCTTCAGTGGCACCAAAAGTCTCCAATTCAGGTAAAATGCTTACCTTTGACCTTGGTGGGACGGGCACATTACCTTGTATCTCCATCGAGCAACCCACCACTCGAGATGCGGATGGAAATATAACCATTAACTTCTCCAAAGTTTTGTTAGAAAGAAGTATTTGTAAGAAATTTCTCTTGAGGAATGATGGAGTTATGCCAGCCACTTGCCTATTTGAGTATCAAGGGGACATGAACTTCTTCTTTCCTGCTCATGGAACCAGTTTAGTTATTCCTGCGAATGGTAAGGAGGAAATTCCTGTAAACTTTGCCCCCCAACAAATTATGGAAAATGGTGAATGTAAAGGCAAAATTCGTATCTCTGTTTTAAACAATCCTTTTGATTCGTACACTATTTCTGTTAGTGGTGTAGCTTACACGAGTGATGCAATTATTGATACAACGAGTTCTCTTCCCCCGCCATCTCAGGCTTACCAAAGAGATCAATCGAATAACAGCGAGGGAGAAGATCCGAAAATCTTTACTTCAGATGCTATAGTCTTCCCAGATATAAACCTTTCTGAAGGAATGAACAAGTCTCAGCAAGTCTTCATGCTTAAATCACGATCGAATTATCCTCTGAAATTTGAACTGTCGTTGACAGATCCTGCTTTATCTGGTTTAATTTCCTTCTCTCCTTCAGTTGGACATTTAGAAGCGCAAGGTAGCAAGGATATTAACTTAGAATTTACTTCGACCAGCGCAATAAAGTTGGAAGAATGCAAAATCCAGGTTTCATTAAGAAAGATTGAATATAAAGTTACTTCAGAGGACCCAAAGATTGTGGAAATGGAGCAATCACTGTGGGGTAGATGGGATGATAGTATGAAATCTGTTCGCCCGGCTTACCCCGAAGATTTGAAAGCAATATCTGACTACGAAGCTGCTATCAAGGATTATAACGCCAAAGTTGAAACTGAAAAGGCCAAAGGGAAAAAGGCGAAACCAGTTGGTCCACCTCCAGAGAAATGTATGCTACAACTTGCGCCCAATAATGAAACTGGCCAAGCGATGGTTTACGAAATTATTAATGAACCTTTCAACGAGATCGATTCCTCTTATAGTCCTCAACAGATTTCCCTCACTTGCTCAGGAGTGGCAGACGAAATAAAGTTTGATTGTGAAGGAAATAATGAATCGATGGCCTTCGTTCCGACTTATATTTTTCAATCATCACAGCATAAGTTCAAGATGAAGAATCTTTCTAATATCGTACTTCCACTTCATTGGTTATGGGAAAATCTGTCGAATGCGCGGCGAACCACCGGAAGTGGAGCTCTTTCTCGTCCAAACACGACGAAATTGTTAGGAAACAACGATTTACCATGTCCATTTAAAGTAGAACCTGAGGAAGCTGTCTTGTTGGCTCATGAGGAGAAAGAATTCACTGTGAAGTTTGCTCCAATGGATGCTGGAGACTTTTTGTATCGATTAAACGGAAAGTTCTTTGATAATTACCGAGATTCCACTTCCCAAGCTCCAGCTCAAATAATCTTTTCAGGTTTGGCAAAGCGTCCAATATGCCACTTTGATATTAAAGAAACGCTTGATTACCTTTCAAGACGATTGCCCAACCTCAAGAATGAAAATGGTTTGAACTCATCGATTGAAACGTCTGATTTGAAGGTGGTTGAAGTTGAATCTGTTGGTTTGCGAACGCGAAATACCTTCAAGTTTTATGTCACAAATACAACTAATGAGAGCTACGAATTTCTATGGGAGACAATGGGTGAGGCTTCGCCTTTCTGGCGATGTGTTCAGTCAGCTGGTATGATGTTCCCAGGAAAGCGAATTGAACTTATTTTCGAGTACCTCCCTGAGGATATACATGTTGCGGAGGCTTTCTACAAGTTCACTGTCCCGAAGATGGGATTAACGCAAGTTTTCTTGTTCTCTGGAAAAGTGAATGAGCCAAAGGTATCCTTTTCAACTGCTAAATTAGACTTCCATTCGGTTATGTTGGGAGGTGAAGGAATCACAGAAACTATATATTTGGAGAATCAAGAACATTTGCCGTTTAACTTCGTTTTCGATAAATATTCTTTATTACAATTAGAAGGTGCCCAAGGCCAGGTATTAGAAATATTTCCGAAAGAAGGTACCATCCCCCCTCACGGTAAGATGAGCATTCAACTCTTTTTCAAACCCCAGGAGGAGGTTGTCTATAATTATAACATTGTTTGCATTGTCAAGCGGAAGCCTAACAAGCTGTCCATAAATGTTAAAGGTGAAGGATATGCGGTACACCCTCAAATTCAATTAGAACAGACCCTTCCAGTTTTCGTTGCCGAAAATCCTGTCTCTCCTCGTGGTACAGATAAGGATTCTACGCAGAAACGCTCTAAATCCCCAAGAAAGGAGAAAGAAGTTGAGTTGAATGCTACCTTGGATGCAGCGGAAACCTCGATCCAGGAGAAATTCATATTATTGAAGCCTTTCCCGGCTGTTAATATTGCAGATTTCGGGTCAGTTCAAGTTTTAGATTCTTTGACGAAGAATATTACCGTCTTAAACGCGGGAAAATATAACTTCGATTATTCTTGGGCATTAGATAAGCTTGGGAGCATGCTTACCTTAACAGGAGGAGCTTCTAACGGAGCAGGAGGTGGAGGAGCCAAGTACCATGGTACCTTATTGAAAGGAGAGGAATTATCCTATCGACTAACTTTTGCCCCGCAAGCGGAAGGGAATTTGGAAAGTTCCAATTCCTCTCTTTCCTTTACAGTGGCGGGGAAATACACTTATCAGATTATTCCTCGAGGTCTTGCCATTAAACCTGCCTTAAAGTTCTCTTTTATGAACCACGACTTTAGTGATTGCTTTATTACCTCGCCAGGAGGACTCACGGTTGTGGAGGAAAAGATCCTTGTCTTGAAGAACCAAGATTCAGTCTCCAATATTTCTGTAGAATGTCTTTTTGGGAAAATTCGAAATCTCTGGGTAGAGTGTCCGCCGACGGTCATTCCTCCTGGAGGCGAACTTTCTATTCCAATCCGATTTACTCCTCGTGAAGTTAAAGATTATCAATTTTCCATTCCTTTTTTAATTAATGGGACGAGTAAAATTGCCGTTAATGTCCTTGGAAAGGGAATTAACGCCCGATTGGAGTTGGTTAATGGTTCACAGCGCCGCACCGCCTTCGGGTTAGTGAATGTTGGAAGTGTTGTTCAGCGCACCATTTTGGTTGTTAACAAATCAAAACGTGCGTTACCAATTCAATTATTGCAGAATGGAGAGTACCAAAACAATTTAACGGAACTCTGTATATCTTATCAGCCAACTGAAGTTGTCACTATTGCTCCAAAAGAAACTTACCCTATTCAAGTAACTTTTAATCCAACCAAGCGCATTTCATTATTTAACGAAGATTTATTGATTAAATATGCGGGTATTACTCGAAGTTTAGTGACTCTTTCTGGGAAGTCCCAAGGTGTGGAGGTGAAGTTAGATACTGACTCGATTCCTTTCGGTCTGGTGGTATTGAACTCACAGAAAGTGAAGAAACTGACCCTTGAGAATGTTGGTGATTTAAGTATCAACTACCAATGGGATTCCAAATCCTTTGGCCCCCACTTTTCAATATCACCTTTCGTTGGCAAATTATTACCTGGAACTGAAGTAGTTTTCGATGTTGTATTTAAGCCGAAGTTCGTAAATGAAGATATTCGTCAGGATAACATGCTTTTATATGTAACTGCTGGTCTCAGTAGTGATAAAGCCGGTGGGAAGGAAAGTGCATCAACTATTGCGGAAATGGCAAAATTGGAGCCGCTTAAGATTACTTGTTCTGGTTTATGTATCACCCCACCAACTGAGAACATCCAGTCATTGGCTTTCCAATCTGCGGCACGAAAGAACCAAATAAAGACAATCAAAATTCAAAATCCTTCGGATAAGGATTGGTATCTCTCTCCTTCATTGGAAGGAATTGATTGGAAAGTTCCACATGAGTTCAAAGTTCCAGCCAAGGGTGCAGGAGACTTACCGATTACTTACTATCCGTTGACCATGACGGCAGAGGGAAATGGCCATGTAGGGAAACTCTTCCTCGCACTTCCTGATGGATCAGCCCAGTTATATGAATTATCTGGTGTGGCTAGTGAGCCCGATGTCTCTGATCGTATTGATATTGAAACTGCGGCGAAGAAGCCACATACTGTTAACCTCAAGATTCAGAACTGGTTGAGCGTTCCTCAGAAATTAGTAGTGACAATAGATATTCTTGCAAAGCCAACACCTGCAACATTTGTTATTGCTGCTAATGCAACGGAGGTTGGACCTAATGGCACGAAGGAGTTCCCTGTGCGTTTCTTGTCCTTTATGGAAGGCAATAGTAAAGCTCGAATCACTTTCACAAATCCTGACACGAAGGAATATTGCTACTTTGAGTTGAATGCAAAGACTGTGATGTCAGAAATCTTAGAAACTTTCCACATCGAAGCACCTTTACGACAGACAGCACGCTTAGTCTTCACTATCGAAAATCCTCTTCCACCAGACGTCTCAATTACGATGGGATCATTACAGAAACCGGGTGATTGGTGGAACTGTGATTCGAAGTATATTCGCATTAACGAATTAATGAGTCTTAATGGTCAACGTGAGGGATCTTACGAGATTGAATACCGTCCACTAAAGTTATCATCGCAACCAACAGAGCACCTTCTTACAATCACGACCCAAGAATTAGGGACTTTCAAATATAAGATCATTGCCAAGTCAACTCCTTCGCTGCTCAAACAGACCTTAAAGTTCGAGACATCCTTAGGGAATGTTCAGACAGAGTCTTTCTTATTCCGTGTTTACAATGGCGCCAAGACAGATTATCAGTGTTCTGTAAAGAAAGATACTATCTTTTCCGTGCAGAAGGTGCTGCCTCTTGAGGGAATTAGCGATCCTCGACAGCAATGGGAAGGCAATGAGATTCGATTACCGATTCAATTCGAACCAAATGAAATCGGGGAGTTCAATGACCGTCTACTCATCCAATCAAGTGAGTTCGGTGACTATGAATGTGAACTGGTTGGAAACTGCATCCCTCCAATCCCTCAAGGACCTTATTCGCTTGAGACAGGTCTTCCTCCTATTGAGATTGCTTTTAGAAATGTATTTACTACTAATTGCAACTGGTCTGCGGTCATCGACCATCCAGCCTTCAGGATTACTAATCCTCCCACAAGCAGTAACTTCACAGTGAATGCTAAAACAGAGTCTAAGGTTTCTATTTCCTTTGAGCCTAAGGAAGAACATCTTCTTGCTTTATTGAGTGGGTCTTCACCTGCAGGCACCGGTGACATCACTGCTCTAGCAACAGCTTTAGCATCTACGGGAAATAACTTCATCACTGCCAAACTGTTTATATCTTGTACTTCAAAGCCTGAGATCCCTTCATGGGTTTACTACCTAAGGGGAAAGATCAATCCTGCCGCAATGCAAGCAGCATCAGCAGGAGGGAAAAAGAAATAATGATAAACTATCCTCTGATGTAACACCTAAAAAACCTCTGAAATAACCGATATGAATTAATTATTAAAAGAATTATAGAAAAAATAATCTGACTAAAAGGAAAGAAAAAATTTGATGAATAAACATGAACTGGCTTAAAATCATCTTTTCAGAGGAGTGAATGTCTCGTTAGAGTAGGGACAAGCAGCATGAAGCGTGACTGGTGTCTCTATGATCTTCTTACAATCTAATTTATGATCAATATACATCTTTTTAGGATTTCTGGCAGCTCCAAGCACAGAAATACAATCTGGCAACCACATCGAAAAAAATGACGTGGAGTACTCCAATCCATTAGTCGCTCTCAATTCTGCAATTAGCAAAGAAAACGAGGAAACGAAATTCTGGATTTTCGATGATGTGAGAGATGAAGAGCCTATGAAGATGTCTCCTCGAGACAGGAGATCCATTTCACTAATCATCATTTCACTAATCATCATTTCACTAGTAGAAGAACCATGCTCAGTTCTTGGAGGTGATTTACTGTGATGAGCTGTAAGAATGGAGCAGTTGACTTTATTATTAATTACTTTCCATCGGTTCCAGAACTCAACTGAGTCATAATTATTCGAGGAAAACAGAATAACACAAGGTCGCAAGGAAGTAGTATTATCATTCATCATCTGGAGAAGCTTATAAAATTTTGGTATGATGGCATGGATGCAGTGGTATGCCCTGCTGTTTTCATTGTCTTCTATCTCCGTTTTGGTCACTTGCTGGAGGTGGATGGAGATAAAGAAAGGAGGCTGTGATTCTAGGGACAAGGAGGAATAGTATCGTTTCAAATGATTTTGAATGAGTTGATTATTCTTCTCAATAATGAATGATTTCACTTGGAAAGAGCTTCGGAACATAATACCATAGCCATAGTCCTCACTGCGGCGGAATAAGAGTTTCGCGCGATAACGAGCATTAGGATATAAGAGACGGACATTTGGTAAATAAAATGAGAAAAATTGATGCAGATCATGATTGCCGAAGTTAATGATGGGAATAATGTGATTTAGCCGGTCGAGACCGCAGCACATGGCAATCTCATCAGCGTATTCCTTGGAGGACCTTCCAATTAGTTCGAAGGGCACATTACTCCAAGAGCATCTCCTCTCTTCCCAAATCTTCAAAAAGTCTGCGTAGGAGAGGATCCAGGAGTGTCTGGTCAGAACAGCATCGCAGTCACCGAGATTGTCGACCTTGCAAGAGTGACGATCACAGAATCTCCATAGCAAGGTGCGATTCGTAATAAAACCTCCAATAACGCTATTTAGGAACTCATGCATGTGGTCCCTAACAGTATGGGGACATGCATAGGTTCCAACCACAAAGGTTCGATGGCAAAAGTCAGGATCAGTCTTAACCACGTCTTGATTATGCTGATTAATATATACTTGTAGCTCATCGAAGAGCTTTGGATCATTCAGAGCTGTGGAAGATGGAAACACTCTTCGAACGTCAAAAGTATGTTTAGGTTCAGCGTGGTTTCGAATTTCATGATGACTACCGAGTTTGTGGTGAAGAATCTCAAAGGAATCAGACCCAGACGCATCAATTTGGAACTTTCCATAGTTAAATTGAAACCAAACGATGAAACCTAATTGGAAAATCAGATTGAAGGAGGACAGAAACATATGAACAAATTAATTAAGACAGAACAACCGACTGTGCCGACAGTTTACCGAATACCGAGTGAGAACTTTTCATTTCATCAAGTGAATCTTTCTGTTGTTTGAATAGGATTGTGAAAGTTTATCAAGTTTTGCGAGACGAGAAAGATGAGAAATATATGGCAACATGTCTTAGGGAAGCCATATCTTCTCTATGATGATCAAAAGCCATCCGCATCGGAGATGACAGCTGGCAACGACTCTTCTGTTCCTCTTTCAACTCCGGTTACAATTCTTAAGGAAAATTACGCGGAGTGTAGTTCATTAGAAGAGAAAATTGCCTGGGCCCAAAGCGAACGAGGTCAAAGCATTATTCAAAGTCGACCTTTACTCAAACATTATTATGAAAATGGGTATTTATTAAAACTATTCCCGAATCCTTTATGGGAGGTACGATTAAAAGAGTGGTTGGCTCCTTTGCCATCATCCAATTCAAACGAGAAAGGTCCAGCCCCTATTCCTTATGGTCTGACTTTACCATTGACGGATGAAGAAATTGAGACGAACCGTCGAGCTTTACTCCATAAGCCACATCAGAACCCACCCCTCCAGCTTTTGTATGAGGAATACTACCATCAATATTATTACTACACTATCCCTTATGAGAATAAAATTGAACTATACACTAAAGGGTATACTGTAATTCAAAACATTATACCAAAAACACTTATTGCAGCAGCAGTAGAAGCAATTAGTAAGCATATTATGGACACTGATTTGTACTTTGATGTCCTTCATAACGAGAAATATGCACCAAAAGAATACAAGGAGAAGGATAAGAAATCTTCCTTTTCAGGCTTTTGGAATAAAAAGAAAAAACAAGAGGAAGAGACAGAACAACAACAAAAGAAAGGATTCGAGGAGAAGAAATTTAAAGAAGGAACTTACGCTGACAATCCTTTCTTCAATCCTGACAAAGTGAAAGTGCGATTAGAGAGTAAGAAATTTCAACGTGATGATGATCCTCATTTTGTCAATGGGTCGACCAATGACTTGTCTGTTCTCTCATTATATTACGCAACGCCATTACACGCGATGGTTGAGTCATTATTGCATGGCACTCCATCACAGTATTCTCAGAAAATGCTTCAAAATACTTCTGAGAAGCCCACCGTTACGTCCCATCCTTTGAAGCCCTTAGCAAATCTTCCAACGAAAGACGGGTCACCGATAGAAGAGATCCGAAGACCCTTTCGTGTTGCGGTGGGAGGAGCACAGGTTGCCTATCGCTTTACTCAACCAATAAAAAGAGGAAAATCGCGTGTAGATACACTAGCTGATGTTCAAAAGTCTAATATGATAAAAGCGGGGGAAAGTGATAAGATCAAATCATCCTCTCTCTATGATGGTATGAAGTCGGACGATCCACTACTTAATCGCCTATATCCACCTATCGGAGGAAGATCGTGGCATGTGGATGGTTTAGGGCGAGGAATGTGGGGAACATTTTCTTTCTTGATTGGGATTCCTTTAAATGACCAATTTGAAGAATTTGCAGGCAATTTATGTCTGCATGATGGATCTCATTATACGCTAAAATCATATCTGAAGGAATATGCTCATCGATTCAATGCGGCGGATACATTCGATGAAAAGTTTCGCTTGGCAAATGAAGTGCAGAAGCCTGATCTAGGAGAGCCGACTCAGATTATTGCATCAGCAGGCGACGTAGTCATTGCTTTGCACAAAGTCGCTCATTTAGGAGGTCCCAATTATTCGAACGAAGTGCGAAAGATGTTGTACTTCCGTGTAAGTCATGAACGACACCATGAATTGCGGTTCGCGGCATTAGATGATTTATGGATTGAGTATGAAGGAATGCAAGACATTGTTGCAGGCAATACCTAAGTATGTGCGCTTGGATAAATTGGTTGTTATTTACAAGTACCACAAAGATTGTGGCCTCAAGAAGTCCAATCTCACTCGATATGATAGATCTTACTAAATATCAA